>JAQIWF010001248.1:0-12752 GCA_034694965.1 Ceratozetes gracilis | reverse complement strand
CATAACGCACGTCTGTTTTGCTACCCATTTTAATATGCGACGAACCACTGTCGACACGCATAACTTTTCAGATACTGGTGGTGAGGAGTGTGTCAATGAGTTTGAGCGCCAATGCGTGAGTTTGACTCAAATGCAATGCAAGACTCTTTTCAGTGCTTTATTGCGTTCATTCAATCACTAAATTGTTGTCTAATTAATAAAATCGTTAAAAACCTCTCATTTTATGCATTCTTTCGATCCGATTGACGATTGAATTTCAGTGAATCCAAAATCTGTGAGTATTTTATCATTTTGTGGATATATTTTGTCAATTCTTGGATTGAATTTGAGTTTGAATTTTGTTTTGTCAGAAACTCATTGAATGAGAGCTTCGTTTGGTTTTTGTGATTATTTCAGATTTCAGGCAATGTTTTGATTGTTTCAGACAAAAGTCAGACATTTTTTGGTTTGCTTTCAATCTTATCATCGCTTTGGCTCTGATTGTCGCGCAACTGTTCCAAACAAATGCCTCTTTTGGGTAAAGACCCGTTCGTTAGACAACAATTGCCAGAAGATATCTCACCCGAAGAGCAGGTCTTTGTCTGTAAGGCCACTAATGAAGCCTTCCTTACCTACGAGTAATTAGTTTTGTTTTTAACCACTTTTTCCAATAAATTGTAAATAATTTTCTCCGTTTAGTGAGTTCTTCGAGCGTCAGATTCTCTGTTCATCTATGGTGTGGACCTGTTCTGTGACCAATAGGACAGGTCTCACATATGAAGAGGCCGTTCAGTCGGAGCGAACTGCCACTGAAGTGTTGAAATCGTTTCCAATTGGACTCCAAATACCGATTCTTTATTTAATGAATTATATAAATGAATCAAAAATTGGTTCAATCGTTGACTCCATCTATTCATTCGTTAATAATCGGTATTTCATTGGAGAAGAAATTGAGTTAATAGTCAACACAAAGCGGTAGTCTTTCCCTATATTTCTCTTAATTTTATTGACTTATATTTTGTCCTCTTTTTTGGTTCTTTCAGTAAATTGAGTGGAAAAGTGTTCCGAAGTATTCCTCCCAAAGATATCGACAAACGTAAACATAAGGAACCAAATATTGATCCAAAACTCTTTGAATACGAAATAATTGTTAATATGGACAGACATACCGTTAAGTGCGACCGAATCACCCGAACAAAAGGGGTTTTAACTAAAGATAAGATCCGTCTGTTTCTGAAACAACACTTAATTGCAGACAAACGGTTCCAACCCATGACTGTTAGAGAGTCCTCTCAACAAAAATTTAATTTAAGAAATATTAAATGGGATCACTTGTTTGCCGGTCCCGAACCTGTCTTCGAGGGACAGATACCTATTCCTGAAACAAAAGCCAGTACTTCAGGAAATACAAAGACTAATAAAAACTCTGAACAAAACAAAAAGAATTCTTTGGATAATAAGTCGAAGAATAAAATGGATGACAAACAGAAAACTAAAGAAAACGAAAAACTGGAAAAAGAGAGAGAAAGGGAACAGAAGAGAGAGTGGAATACAAAGAGAGATGACTTGGCCTGCGATGACTTACGGCCATTACCCTCACCGGTGGCACTCAAATGCAAAATACCTGTCCAACTCTTCTCCGACACAGTATTTGTGATGGAATTCGTTCATAATTTCAAAGACTTAATTGATATGAAAGCGATTTTTCCTTTGGGTATAACTTTCGAACTCATGGAACAAATTCTTTTTGACGATGACATCGATGGACCGTTTGTTGATCTCATCAAAGCATTGCTGACCACTAACTTCACTCTTCTCGAAGACGATGAAAGCAGTAGTCAGAGTCCCGAAAAGGACGATAACAGTGATGATGAGGACAGACATCGCGATGAAGAACGCATTGACAGTCAAAGTGTAGAGACTTCTAACCAAAAGAATCCGATTTATTACTACCATTGGATTCAAAACCATTTGGGGTTTAAGTTATCGGACATCAATTTGGATGCCTTTACTATAACCGAAGTGTTGCGCCTCTATTTGCTCTCATCGGGTGGCGGACCCGAACCCAGATCCAAATACCGCGGTCTCTATAATTCCCGAGAAGATCCCGCCTTTGAATTTGTGACACAAAACGAACAGATCTTATCTAAACTTAAAATAGAGTCTGTTTTTGATCTAAAACCTGAGGAAAGGCTTAAAATCTTTGAAGTTTTGATCCATCAGTTGTTGACTTACTTTGAATTCAGAGATAATATCGACGACTGTTTCGAGGAAATGACAAAACTTAGAAAAAAGATTCGCGACATTCAAATGGAGTTCAATAAATGGACAAAAGATAATAAACCGTTGAATAAAAAAGAAGTACAAAATGAGAGCCAAAAGTCTAACGCATCGAATATAACGACAGAAGAGATGAGTGAATATAATAGAGAGAAATCTCTTAAAGAGGAGGAAAAACTGAAGAATATCGAAGAAATTCGGTCGCAATTACTTCAACTTCAGTCGTGTTATTGTCTCAAACCAATTGGTTCCGATCGTGCGTTTCGCAAGTATTGGGTCTTCCAATCACTTCCCGGACTATTCGTACAACACGTCAAACCTGACACCAGATATACGAATACACCATTCGGTCCCTGTCTTTCTGAACCCACTCCTATCAGTTCATTTGTGTTTCAAGACATTTACAACAAAACTGATCCGCAAAGAGATGACAGTTCGACCACAAGTGACAAAGAAAATGAATCCAACTCTATGTCAACCAATAATGAAGATAATGGTGTCGACAATCTTCGGAAGTCTTATCCGTCTAATCGTTTATCGCGTTTTGATAGATGTACGGCTAATATAAATACCTGTGCTGTTCACGGCCTAAGTGGTGCTGAGCGAAGGCCTGAGTGGGCTTTTTATTACACCAGTGAAGACTTGACCTCTTTATTGGAAAGTCTTAATAATCGAGGTTTTCGTGAAAGTGAACTGAAGTTTAGTCTAAATCGCGACAAATCTCTTGTTTTGGATTATATGAATGGATGTCAGGCCTATAGGTTGAACTCAGAGATACCGGCGCCGGAAGCACGTCGTTCTCAGAGATTACAGGAACCATTTCATTCCCGTAAACGCAAACAATCGACTTCTCGACAGACACCGAGTGAAACATTAGTGACAACTCTTAAGGAAGATCTCATTATTCTTGAAGAGAAACTGTTTGCCGCAAGTCTTGCAGTGGTCACCGATTTGACCAGAAATGAGTGGCGAAAGAATGTCGAACGAGATTTACATAACAAAAGTGAATTTATTGAGAGTCTGAGTAAAGCCATTATCGCTTTGAAGCACAGCATTCGTTCCATGTGTTTAACTCAACCCCTGAGTGAAGAAACTTCTTTCCAGAACTGGTCTCAGAGTCTGTGTGAGAGCACGAGTGTGTCTCAACTCTTTGTCCACTTATCTGTTCTCGACGATAGCATAAAGTGGTCGAAGTCTGCACGAGAGGCCTATTGCAAGATATGTCGGCGTAAATATGACGCTCAGAATATGTTGCTCTGTGACCAATGCAATAGAGGACATCACACTTATTGTCTGCAGCCATCATTGGAAGCCATTCCTCACGGGGAGTGGTTTTGTCCGGACTGTTGTCCCAAATTCAAACCTCAAACGCCTAAAAAAGACAAAAAAGTTTCGAAACCCGATTATGAGAGCGATTACAACACCAGTGAAGACGAAAATATGGATGAAAGTGATGTCGAATCTGAATCAGAGATCGACTCTTTCGTTAAGAAATCAAATAGTCGTTCGGTGACACCCTCTCAAGAAATAGAAACCTGTGCTCTCTGTCAAAGAATGGACTCAGACGTCCAATTGTCGTGTGCCGGATGTCATCAGTCCTATCACCCGGACTGTGCAAATGTGAAACGAGTCACAAGAAGTGACTGGTTTTGTACCAAATGTTTGAACAATAAGTCCGACCAAAAGAAGAGGAAACAAAATGTGGTTTCCATTAACTTTAGTGACGACTCTTCCGACTCATTCTCTTACAAACAATCAAAAAGGAGTCGATATTCTCGTGATTTTGATTATTTCAATGGAAAGATAGTCGATGAAGAGGAGGAGGAAGAAGAAGAAGAAGAGAAAGTAGAAAAGGTGATCAGCACCAGACGTCGATTGGACAGAAATAGCGGATCTTCTCGCAAATCATTTCCATTTGACTTCGGTTTTTGTGAAGAAATGCTGAAAAAACTTCAGAGACATTCTGATGGTTGGCTTTTTATGAGTCGTCCCAATCATGTAATTAGTTTTGATGTGTTTCCACTTTCATCTAATATTGTATTTAATTGATTTTAGGCCCCGAACTATAATAAAGTAATAAAGCAATACATGGATTTTGGACAATTGGTCTCAAAGCTAAATATGGGGGACTATACCTCAAATATGCATTTCTTCCGTGACGTAAGACATCAAACATTTGGAGAATCTTTCAATTATTGTATTAATTTCTGTTATATTTATAGATATTATTGATGTTAAGTAACGCAAGTTTTTACAATCCTATCGATTCGGAGGAATACATAGCGTGTCAATCAGTGGCACAATATTTTGAGACTCTTCTTGAAGAGCATGACATCGATCTCAACAACTACTCAGTTCTCACGTACTAAGAGTTGGACAATCGATGGCTTTCCTTCTATTTATTTATTTGTTGTTTGAGTTTTAAAATAAGTTTTAAATCACTTCGTATTTGTGTTAACTTAAAACCAATGCTTTTACGAAATTTGTGTTCCGATAAGTCATTTATTTTAGGATTCAAATTATCATTAGATTTGAATACAATTTGTAAATAATATATATTTTTGTGTTAATTAATCGGTTATATCGCTATTAATGATGTAATTTAACGATCATTTATCGAAGGAATGGTCACAAAATATAATCTCTTATTAGTTCTCAAACTGACTGTTGGTTTAGTCAACAAATGTGAAGACTATTAGAGACTGTCTTAATGTGGTTCACATGGGTCTGGGTTTGACACTTAGGAAACCACTGGTGTTGGAGAAGTACTTGGCGTTGGCCTCATTCACTTTGGTTTCTGCCGCCTGAGGGTTCACTATTTCCAGTCCTTGCAATGGAGTGAAGGCAACACTGGAAGCCGTTCCCGATATCTGTCTCTTGACTGTTGTACTGCCGCCATATGTCTGTTGTTTTTGCAGATTCTTATGCAATGTCTTAGAAATTCTTACTTTAGTCTTCTCGTCGACTGTCGGCCCCCTTATCTTTCCGGTACCCGATTTCCCCATTTGTCCGGTAGTAAAGCCCAAGTCGTTCTGATAAGCGTCGTCTTCTATGTCACCGAAGGTCATCCTATTGGCCTGTTTTCGCAAATCAGTGATAACTAACCGCTCCTTCAATTTGCGAATACGTTTTCCGCCCCTTTTCTTCTGGGGCTGATCTATAGGTGCGACCAAAGGTTTAATTGTTTTGACGGGCGGGGGTTCTTGAAGTTTATCCAATTGTCGCTCTATTTTTTCACGAAACTGGTTACCAATAGACCCGTCAGTGGCCGCGTGCGAAGCATCAACTCTGGCCGCAATCGTGCACTTATTAGCCACTAGTCGGGCGGCTTTCCGTCTGAGGTCAGTGGGAGCAGATTGGACCAGATCTGTGTAGAAGACAAACCCCGTGTGAGGCATCATTGCTGTCGAGGAGAAACCAGACAGCGATCGGCGTTGAGATCCCAACACTTCCAGATTACAAGATGGCATTTTTGACAAACGGGTCAAACCACCCGCCAGTCCCATAAGTTTTGCAGCAATGGATGCGCCGGCAATTGCTGACAGATTGGGGGCAATGAAAGACATCCGCGACTCAACAAATTCATAGATCTTTAGCTTATGATTATTCAATTCAATGGCGATATCACAGCCCTCTTCAATGTATTGCAACTCTTCATCTGTGAGAACCACTCCCTGAGTAGTAGAGGCCGTGACAGAGACAACCATAATAGTGGCCTGAGTCAGGAACTCCTGCATTCGTTCGTTGGTCTTCGCTTTGTTCAACTCATTGCCCAACTCTTTAACAGTCATCACATATTCGAGTGCCGTCGAAACCAATGACTCTAATTCTGGAAACCTCTTCGCGTACTTATCTCTAACAAACTTATGGATAGTTGTGATGTCATTATCGATAGCGACGGCCATATTGTTGGCGTCGACTATCAGTTTATACTCGGGATGTGATTCTACCGGTCCATCGATTTGACACTTTTTGAAGGCCAGTTCTTTAGTCTCCTTTGCTTTGATTTCATCCATAACTCGAACCAACTCTTGACTATCAACCAAATTGGCTAAACTTCGCACAGAAGTATAAACCGAAGCACTCTTCTGGTCATCGGTTTCCATCGGCGTATCGCCGGACATACCGACGGAATTGTTTGCCATAAGAGTGGCCGCACTTTCATCGACATCGTCGTCGCCCTCCAAATCAGCCAACAGTTCGTCGGCTAAAGACATAATTGACGCCTAAATTACCCGTCGGTTAAAATTTTGATTTATTTAATCGCTTGTTTTCGTCACTAAATGTTCAAAAGTTGTGAATTATCTTAAAAACTATTCATAGAATACGTCAACAAATGTAAGACCCCTTCACTCCTATTGATGACAAATTGCACTCTATTTTGATGTCAAGTGTTTCCAAACCTTTGATTTTAAAGACTGTTTTGATGTAAAGATCTTTAAATAATTTGAATAATTTGTGATATTTTGTGTTAAAGACAACAGAAGTGAAGATTAATTCAAATTAAAGTTTATTTAATGAGACAATTGTTGACAACTCTTTGCATTAAACAAAAGCAAAGTATATCTTCTAATTTGTTGAATAAGTGGTATGGAAGTGGAAGTGGAGGACGAGATACTCGAAGAAGTGGACGTTTATCTAAATAAAAGCGTTTCACCAAATCTTCATATTTTCCAGTATTGGTCGCAAAACTCTCCGATCGCCGAACGGACAGACAGTGAAGTGAAGGCCAGACCTAATTACAAGATGTTTGAAATCGAGACCGAATTGAATACAAAGAGTCGAAACTTTGACGAAAGAAAAAGTGAATTATTTGGTCGTTATTTGGATGAAATTGAGTCCAAATCTGAGTCGTCAAAGACTTCTTCACAGACTAGCTTTGGAAGCACTCGACTCAGTAAACAAGTGTTAAAATCAACTGAACTTAAGCCAAGACTCGGCCAATACTGTGTGGCTGTCCTTCGCAATGATTGTCAGGAACTGCATATAAATCCGATTCAATCTGTGATTCAATTTAAGCCAAAACTTAATTATTTAGACACAAAAACCATTGAAATTAATTCAAGTAAACCAAAACCCGGTTCCAAAGGGGAAGAGTCAGACGGAGGGCTGTCTTCACAGGACGAGGCAGACATCCAAACCATAACTATGCGGTTCGCCGGTCCCGACGAAGAAAAGCTCCGAAAAGCCAGAGAACGGTCTTTCGCTTACTTCCAACAAAAGTTAGCAAAAGATCAGTGGATTCCCATTAATTGTCACCCAATTAATAGTGAAATGTCTTCAGAAAAAAGGATGTCTTTGATATATAGCTCACCACAAAGTCATGACAACAGTGACGAGGATTTAATTTAATTGTTTTCTAGGCTTTCAATCAAATATTTATTTTTCAACAAATGATTTAATAAGACATCGAATGAACCAATTTTTACGAGAATTTAATGCAAATAAATATCAATTCTATTCTTAATCTCATTTCAATATCTGATATAATGGCCAGAAGTGAACCATATTTTCCTGGATCACTAAAATGATTGTCATCAGGGTATGCAAGGGTGGCCAATCTTAGTGAGTATTTGGCAATATATTTGAAAACCTCGACAGACCAGTGCTTGTCTATAGAGGTAATGTTGAGGGTTTCAAAATCCTAAAGGGGAGTATTTGGCAAATTTCCAAATCCTATGAGTTGTTTTGTACCCTCGTGATTGCACATCTCTCTGATTTTCATAGTTGAACTCATAAATTACAATAAAGAAAATTATGTGTTAAGAAAATGAAAAAGACATTAGTAACTTGATTAAAGTTCTCGGACTTATATCATATATACAGATTTGACAATTTGTTAGTACTTTTAGCACATCATCTTTATTAATCACTTTTCATCGCTATTTATATGAGCAAGGTTAAAAGTACAAGCCTGTATATTAATAGTTGTCTGAGTGAACCTTTCCTTTCATTTCGTAATCTTTGACTTTGAGTGATATATGAGTTTCGAGAAACCAATAAACAGGTAAAACTCAGAAATACATTATTTTAAAATTCTGGGAGTAGTGATTGATGGGCAATTCAAATGTATACCTGGTTATTTTGACCTTATTTTTCACCATTTGTGAGTCACTACTCTCTACTCTTATGGTTAATAAAGTACTTATCCCAGATTAGGGCTCAGCCTTTATGTCAATCATAGTTATTCCACTTTTCATTTTCAATTGAGAACAGGTATGACACAGAATTTGTATGCCTTCCCATTTAATGAATGGAATTGAAAAAAGTTTCTCTCATATTGAGTTATAAAACACATATTTAACTGAAAAATAGGTTAACTGTAATTGAGTTGAGCCATAAAATCCAAATATTTATTGTAACTGAAAGGGCGAGGGTTTACCCATTTCCTCATTTTAATTATTAAAGAATTAGCCATTTATTTGAGAAGTGGTTTCATATCTGTATATTTGATGAGAATATTCCCTCATTTAATACAAAATCACTTTATTGTTGGTCTCAATCTTTGAAGCATTTCTTCTTTTATTCAGTGAATCAATATTTATGTCATCGAAAGCATAAAACTGTTTGAAATGTTTTCATTACAAGAATTGGTTCTCTTCTGTAAGAAATAGTTATTTCTCTTTACATCAGAAACTCTATTCTCACTCAATATAAGAACAAACGATTCAATTCTTGTATCTTATTATAGGCTTTGGTATGTTTTGCAAGAATATTGTCATCAGAATATTCTGTGCTTTAAAAGCGATTCTTTACACTAAAGAGAGATAAAAGGAACCAAATTCTGAGTTCACTTCTAATAGACACTATTGAGAGAGGATTTTGACTCTGATTTAAGGCTTTACTTAATATTACTTCTTATGATTTATACAATAATATAAGAATCGTATAAAACTCTAAACCATTGATATTAACCTCGATATCAATGATATTAATCGCGATAATTGATTACTAAACCTATTTCTCATTTAATTCAAACCACAATTAATTTGGAGATAATTTGTCCAAATATTTAGGACCAGAATATGAGATGTGATTTAATTGACTCTAAATTGTCTTTACGTGTGATATAAGCAGTGAATTGTAATAATAATAAGTTATTTAGAGATTGCTGTCAATCATAGCAATGAGAGGAGCGTTAGGTCACTAAAACCGCTCAAAACATAAACAAAACAAATGATCTGTTTTTCAAAACAAACTCAATATTTGCAGAAATGCAGAAAATTTTCATTATTTACAATCGATTTAATTTGGTTTTGGTCTTCATTTGTCTGATTAACCACTCATTTGGTTATGACTTTAATTGAGTCCCGAATCGAAATACCCGTCGATTTGTTGAATGAATTGTCGAAAGCAATACTCCTTTTGATGTTTTAGTCATTTAATTGCATTTTATAAGTGAATGAGTCGTTGATTTGAGTCATAATGAGTTCAAATGAAGGAAATAATTGTTGTCCAGAAGAGCCAAAAGTGAAGAAAGGGTCGTATCCTTCAAAGCAGCAGAGGTTCGGTGCGGCGCCGTTGGCCTCATTTGAAGACTTGCCATCTGATGATCAGTGCTCTCCCGATGACGACAATAACGGAGAACAACGCTTTGGCTTCAAGAATGTACTCGATTTGGACAGTTCTCAACTTCTCAAGAATCAGGACAACAGTCCGACGCCAACGCCCAGCCCTACATTGACTATCACTCCAACCGGTGGCGAACGGAAAGCCAGTGATGCCGTCTCTCAAAATACATTGACATTAGGTTTGTCTTAATTTAAACTTTGAGCCAATGATAAGATGTTTTCTATTTCATTGATTTATAGGTCAAAGCGGTTGTGCGACACCTGTTGTGGTCAGTAATTCGGCCTCATTTTCATCATTAAAAGGGGAGAGTAATGACAGTAAGGAATCTCATAACGCATTGCTGGCAGTGCCGGGCGATGACGACAAGTCGCCCACTCCTGAATCGAAGCGGAAGAGTTCGTGGACTGATATCTTCTTTCCGGGAAGAACTCGAAGCAAATCGACGTCAAGTTCTCCGCGAAAGAGTCCGACTTCAGAGAGAAAGAGAAGTGTTTTCGCAAAGTTTATATCTTTCGGCAAAAAGTCTCCGACTAAGGACCTGACCTCACCTGAGGACCAAAGCCGAGAAGCGTCGGCTATTGATTCTACAGACACTCCGCGCGTGTCTGTGACGGACACGAGTGAGAATGAGCCGCACGAAGAACTTATGATACATTCACCCACTAATGAACCAAAAGCATCAGAACAGGACATCCTCGGTATCTTAGAGGCAGCCCATTCCCAGATGGATAGAACACCCATTGAAGACTCCGGTCTAACACTTCCAATGCCTTTACCGCCACTTAATTTAAGAAAGAAATTGAAGAGAAGAGAGTCAACCATTGATGACGACGTCCAGAGTTTACCCGAAATACTTCCGAGCAGTAGATCTAAAGATTTGTCAAAAATGGCTAACAATGACTCAAAGACGGAGACAATTGTCGTTCAGATCGAGCCCTATACAGATCGCGACAATTCTTCTGAATCTGAAGTAGGATTTGATGAAAATAAACTCAAAACTAAGCAAAAGAGCGCAACGGATGGCAAAAGTGTTTCCGAGAGTGAAGAAGATTTTGAGGCACAGACTCTATTAACACAGGACTCAATCGATTTCGATGAGTCCTCATTCAGTGAGTCTTTTGCTACAAATGTGGCCAATTTGATGACTTCACAACAGGAAACGGTTCGTTCGCCCACTCGTAAGGATCGTCTCGAAGTACAAATAATTCCTATCGAGAGGCCGCGCAGTACTACTCCTATCAATATTGTTCCTCTGGAGGCATACATCCGGTCCAGTTCTATCAGTCCGGACCCGAACCTGGAGAAGATGAAACTACAACTGCCCGGCGAACAGTTCACAGCTTCTGCCAGAGCTAAGAGTCCGCGAAAAAGTAATCCTTCGATTTGGTTCGAGTTCTGTGAAAAAGGTCTTCAGAGTCCACTTCAACGCCGCAAACAACGCGCCAATAGTTGTTTCACAACACTTGAGTCACAACAGAATGCATTCCCCATTTCACCATTCGATGCATTTGCTACCAATCCTGCGTTGACGCCATCGCCCGGAAATCTAACTCCAGTCACTCCTTTGGAAGGGTTCGGGGACTCTAAGTGGCCCGGATTTGGGGATAATTTTGTCACTTTTGAGAGTATAGTTTCAGCGAATGGTGTGGACGGAGAGGTGTGTAAGTGTGAGCGCTGTGACTGCAATAACGACAAGTCTAGTGCTACTAACAGTGCTTACGAAACAGTGGTCTCCACGACCACAACAGACATGACTTCCCCAACAGATGAGAGCAATAATACAAATAATAATAATTCGGTGAAAATCAGAGATCACGAGTATATGGAGGACCAGCCTTTGGTGAGTCCTTGTCATTGTCAGTGCCACAGACGCGCAGATTTTGCCTTAACTCTATGGAAGAGTTCGTCGTTCAATAAACAGGAAAGCATTTCATCTGATATCTCATCCGCTTCTTCACGCCTTATCGGTTCGAGTTCTTCGAATTCCAAGTGTTCGCCAACTGATGACTTGATTGAGTCCATTACCTCATGAGTCAATCCTCACAATCCAAAGCTCTTTCATTCCAACTATTTATTTGATATCAAAGGCTTTTCATCTATTTTTTAATGACTTATCATTTGTTTCAATTGAATTCAAAATAACAGCAAATTATTTGTCGCATAAAAACACCGTTTTTTGCATTCATTAAGACTTTGAAATCTTAAGACTTATTAACGAAAACAATAATTTGTGAATTCATACGAATATATCAAATGTTTGACTCATTGTATAGATTGTGTCCAACTCTTTGTGATCGTTAGACCCGAACTCTGTTCTGATGAAATCCTTGTGCCTCCAAAATGCAATCCACTCTTTAGACATCTCATTAGACATCGTCGAAGTGATCATCAATTTGTGGTAAAACTCACTTTTTTAATGCAAACATTGAATGCTCTCAAAACTTAAATCAGTTGAAAGAAAAGCATTTAATTTATGTATAAATGAAACGAATTTCTGTCAAAATCGTTAAAATAACTAAACTATTATTAATTCTCAAAATATTTACTCAATTCCTACGAATACGTTAGGAATAACTGAATTATATTTCAAATGTTTTCCAAACGGAATCGACAGAAAGTAATCTCAATTTGTTTGTGAAAAAAATAACTCAAACTTTGCACAAAAATTATTTAAAGTTATATTGAATTAAATTTGTATTATAGATAACTACTGTTAAGCAGTTTTAGACTATTATCAATGTTAACGTGTTTTTGCTATCAAATTCTCGATATTATTGATGAGATTCACAACTTTTCGCATATCTATTAACTGTTGACCCGAAGTATACGTAAAGACATTTCAGAATTACAGTCAACTCTCTATGGGGTCCCTCTCGATGGTATCCTTCTCTCGATCCTGTCCCTCAATTGTAAAAATCATT
>JAQIWF010001247.1:0-12755 GCA_034694965.1 Ceratozetes gracilis | reverse complement strand
AATATCATAAACAATTTGACATAAATTTAATGTTTATTCTCTCTCCAAATCTATACAAACCATCAACTGCTCAGTCGACCAATTTTTGGTAGAAATAATTCAGAATTATTTTATGAAAAATAGGCAAATTTTTAAAAGTATTTTGAGGTAATTTTATTCTGATTCCCATTTATTACTCACATATATATATTGAAATTATTTGTTTAAGTTTTAGGTAAAAGATATTAAAGTGAGAGAATTGAATACCTGGTGGTATGAGTTGAATAACTCGGATATTTTATAAGTGATGAAAGAATGTTTCGATTATCAGGAATAAAGAAAACTAATTGGACGGCCAGTCAATGATATGATTGTATGGGACCGCACAGGTGTAGAGGCAGAATATGGGCTTTGTTTTGGTTGGGGTCTGGAATTCAGTTCTCAACATTAATCACAGTCGAGGACTAAATTATATTCTGATTTCATGTAATATTGTAATAAAAAGCATTAAATTTCAATTCATATCATAAGAAACTAATGGAGAAAAGTTTGGCGAAAAGAAAAAATGGAAATATAAGGAAATATAAGGGAACGTAAGGGCCGTAACCGTGGAGTGCGAAGAGCTTTGATGTATTGCATGTATGGAATCGAATATATGTCTAATGGCATGAATGGCAGTGTCTTAACAAACATGTAAAGTATGTTATGTTCGTCTCTATTCTGAGCAGTTTTTGCGTTAAAACCAAAAACCGGTAATAAGTCGTTATAACACAACAGAGGAATTGATAGAGAATTGAATACTAGTGAAGAGCACACAAACACACAGAGCACAGGGTTGGGGGCACTGTTACCTACCGCAGTGTCTGATGAAAGACTGCATTTTACGTGCATTTCAATTCACCGGTAGAGTCAATGCAAGACATTAGTTAAGACAGAGAACCAACGGAACACCACTGGAGAGCACCGGTGAGTGAGCACTCACTGAGAGCTAGACATTGAGAGAACTAATCATAACATCGATGGGAAAAACATTATTTATTGCAAATGAAAAATAAATAAATATATTTAAAAGTGAACGCAACCAACAAAACACACAAAACTCAGAATAAAAAACTTTACAATTTTCCGCTCATTAGTTAACATTCAAATTAAGACTCAATTCTTCACTAATTTCAGTCTTACGTCGAGTAAGCGTTTCATTCCTTAAACTTGGCTTCAAATCAATATTTAAATTGAATTTTTGTTTTTCTTTTCAATAAATATTCACAATTTAGTCATACTTTTCATAATAAATGGAATATATTTGTGTAAAATTTGGGAAATTCTCGAAAATAGCTTTGGTTTTGGGAATATTTAAGTCTTGAATACAATCAAATACATTAACATAAGTATCACAACTCCACTCAAAATCATAATTAGTTTCATTTTGCGGGCACTTCTCATACTCTTCTCAGCTTTGCTCAGAGCCAACACTCCCTCTTCCACTCTGTGCTGAACGGTCTCAACGTTATAGTCTATGCGGTCGAGGACTGAGCCCTGATTTATCACTAAAGTGTTGATGTCATGAAATACTTGATTCAATTCAACGATTGATTTCACGATTGAAGTCATTTCCTGATCCCTGGCCTTAATGTGATCCGAATCGAGGAATAGATCTGATTTTTGTAACTGTTTCTGAGCCGACATCGAACCCAAGTCTTCGAAGAACTGAATCGAATCGTCATTAGAGTTATGGCCCACAAAATCATTTCCATTAGCCGTCAATGACTTGTCTGACGGCGAGTCAAATGTTATAACAAATTGTTCGTCGATTTTGTCATTTTCTGAACATTTATTCAAATAATTTCTTTGACAGAAGCGGTACTTCTGAGTCAGATCTTGTATTTCTTTGCACTGCCATTGAAACACATTTTTAGTGATCTTCGAGTGTGGCCTCAATTCACAGATTCCCTGCATTTGACTCATAAGAGAATGTAAACGATTGAAGAGTTTATTAATTTCCTGACATTTGAACTCAATTTCAATTTCATAGCTCTGATTAGCCGCTGATTCCGACTCATCGCTGAATATTGACGTCGACTTTGACTTCAAGTGTTCCCTTTGGATGAGAATTAACTGATCCACTATTGGGACAAAAATTATATCAAACATTCAAAAGATATGACTTTAAATGCTTTACATTTAGTATTGATTTTAATGCATTCATAGCGAAACTCATCGACATTTGAGACCCAATTAGGAGGAGAGGTCTCCGACAAGTTGTCCGAAGTGTTGGTCAGTTCGATATCATTGGCATCACTCTTACCATTGACTAAGTGGACCCTCTCGTCGTCGTTATCAAACTGTATATCAATAAAATCAAATTAATTAAAAAATACCTCAAATTGTAATCAAAAAGTGTTACCTCTTTATAAAAGCATCTCTTTTTGGTGGCGTTATTCCTCAGCAGAACAAAGGTCTCGGTATGACTTCTTCTGGCCATTTGTGTGACACAACTGACCCTTTATTGACTCAATTGAATGAAAGTCTATTTGATATCACTTTCCATTCAATTCAATCAAAATATGTTTCAATTATTTGAAGTAATTTTTTAGTTTTGTTTACAAATCATTTTGTTTTGATTTAAATCACTTCTATTCATAAATTACGTGACATTTGAAAAGTTTGACTGAATTTAAATTCTTATCAATTGATTAATAATTCAATTAATTATAATATTCTTCATATAAAACACTTAAACACTTAATTGCTATTCAATTATCGATTTTGGTTTTGATTTCTTGGATCACATAATAATAGTAATTGAAATCATAATTAACTTAATAATTGATTACAGACTTTGAAAGGGAATACTTATTATTCAAAGTTTCAATTAAATAATTGATGATTTTTAAAGTCTTGCGAAATTCAATTATCAATTCCCTTGGAATAAACTAATATATTTTAGCTCATAATTAATGTAAGTTACAAAATGCAGACTTTCTAAGGAGTTCCAAGAACTTTGAGAATTAAGGCAAAAAAAGTGAAAGTCATGTTCACATGATTTAAATGACAATTAAACATATTTTGCGAACATTTCTAATGAATTGTTTGAAAGCCGAAAGTAACTCAAACCTGAAATGCTTGGGAACTGACTTAAGTAATTGGTATTGAATTGATGGCTCAATTATCTTATGCTAATCAATGCTCGAAACAAAATGAAAGTTTAAACCAATTTCCATAATAATTATCAAATAATTTTCGGTAATGGATAAAATCTGCTTGAACAATTTGAAGAGGAGTGAAATCATTATACGAAAGGTTGTTTCAGACAAAGACAAGTATTGAAACAATTATCTCCTGTGTATATAAGTTGTGTCACATTTCTACCCCCACGCCTATATTCCTTTGAATCACTAACTCTTCAAACTTCTTTTGTCTCTTCGTAGAGAATTATATGCAAACCCTGTGGATTAACCTGGTCAAATCACAGCTAATGCAACATATTTCAAAACATATTGTAATATATTAAAAAGTGTATACATTAAGCCCAGAAACTTGAAGGTTATTAATAATAACCTCATTATATCATTAATTAATTATTACATTGAAATCTTATGTCGACGATTCACTGTCATGTGATGAGGCTCGTAGAAGGGGTCGTGGCCTAACTGGGAGGTGTGACAATTGACAAATTATATATTTGCAAGCTTAACATGTGTTAAGATCATTAAAAGTGTCTGTCTCACTTTGATTTCGAAATAAAATTTGCCAATATTTGTATGAATTATTGGCTATTTTTCAAGAATTCCTCCAAATTATGGAAAGCATTTGAAAACAAGTCATTAAAAATATCCAGTTTTTCAATTGGTTTTTCAGAAATGAATTTTAATAACTTTTAATTTCTGGTGAATTCCAGTAAAAATAGAAATAAAAAGACATTCATTCAAATAATTGAGTCGTGAATACAGAATCTCTATTAAACATTAAATAAATATATTTTTATTGGAATGTGACATAAAAATAGCGTTTGTGTTGAATATGAATACAAATTAAAAGGTATTTTTCATAAATATTTAGGCAATTATTAGCAAATGTTTTAAAGCATCAAACTTTAATCGAGGCAATAGTCTGGTTATTATCCGATGTAAAAGCAGTGTTTATGTATCCCAACGAATGCTTCGAACTCTCATTCTTAGAGTCAACCCATTCGTGAAATATTTTTGGATTAATGGGACCCCAGTCTGGAGAGGGTCTTAACGCACCTCTCAATCGCTGTAGGAATTTGAAGAAAAATTAAGAAAAACATTTCATTTAACATATTTGACAATTAAATTAACAAAATATAATCCATTTGGAAATTGCCAGCAATTTATGTAAAATTCTTTATTAAAGCGTGAATTTAAACTCAAATACTCGATAGGAATGCAAAAGAATTTTCCACTTTTTGTTGTTTTATTCAATAAATCTTTAATTCTCTATTGAAACGAATCATGAAATTCGTGATAATATCTCAATATTTGTAAGAAAATATAAAGCATTAGCCCCTATGCATGAAAGAATCATGACCAAATAAGAAAGCAGGGTTATTGACAACTCCTACTGCTAATATCCAGACAATTTATTGCCTCTCTTTGGGAAGGATATTGAGCAAGCACATTTTTATTACTCAATAACTAATGTTTTGCAAATCATTTTAACTTTTGAATGCGAAAAGAGATTCAAATAATATGATTTCGCATTTAATAAATATTAATAAAAAAAGAAATGCAAAATAAAATGAACTAAAAAGGAAAGGAATACCTCAATCAGACTTCCCTTTTGTTTGGCAACTGTCAGACAAAACCAGAGAGGAATTTGAATGATTGCTATCACAGCTGTAATAATAATAATATTTTCAATAATAATTAGTTAATTACAATTAATTATAAATTTAGAGAGGCTTTGTATTGTCTACCTAATGCCCAACCAATGCCTGTCCCCCACTTAGGCATTCCCTCTAAAGTCTCGGAGTTGCGAATTATCTCAATATTTCCAAATATGAAAATAATCTGAAAATTGAATTAAATTATTATTCAAATAACAATTGTTTTTCTAATGTAAATGTTTATAAATTGATTGCTACTTACAATGAGAGCGAGAGGAGCGGCAAATGCCCAGGTGAACTTCCAAAATATACCAACGCTTTTGTTTAACATAAATTCAATATCAGAGCAGAACCTCTTTAGACCGTAGATCCAGAAGATGGCTATAGTCTGACAAATACCATAGAAGAATACAGCGGTTCCGACGCCATAATTGTCTAAAAGAGGCATAACATAAGATCCCGCCTAAAATGAAATATTGAAAGTTAAGGGTTTTGGCACTAAATGAGAATTTATTAATTAGAATTGAAACTAGGTCATTATGGGCTTATCTTTTCAAATAATTTCAAGTGATTTCGGGTGTTTCACATTCAAATCAAATTCATTTAAATACAAACTATTTAATTAATGCCTACATCTGTAGTGAGTGGTAGACCCAGAACACAAAATATTGAGCACACCACCAGGGCCAATATGCCTTTAGATTGATGAAGTGATGTGAACTGATCTTTAATTGAGGTGAGAACTGTCTCAACCTGAGCCACAGAACTGCCAATGCCCAGAGTGAACAGCATTACGAAGAATAATACTGACCAGAGTTGGGGTACGAAACCAATTTTGGTCAGAGCCTCGGGATATACTATGAATGCTAAACCCATTCCTAAATATAAGATTCAGTAAAAATTCACTAAAATTAAATGTAGTATAGGGCTGACCTCCGTCTACTACTTTATTGATAGGTATTCCTTTGACGAATGACAAATGTCCCAACACTGAAAATATGACACAACCGGCTAAAAGACTGGTGAATGTGTCCAAAACTGCAATAATGATGGCATCTCTATATGACATGGAATTAGTGATCAGTTCTATAAAAATATATGTGAATACCGATAGACGTTATTATGGAACTCATTATAACTCGAAAACATGACAAGAGTTCCGAAACAGACGGCCAGAGAGAAGAAGGACTGTTCCACTGCTCGATACCATACGATAGGCTCTAATAGTTTTTCCCACTCCGGAGTGAAGAAAAATTTTATGCCATCGACGGCTCCTTCAGTACTGAGAGCGACCCCCAACAAAGCAATGAGCACAGTATAAGGGAATATTGCTGTGAAATATGCTACCTATTGCTCAGGAATACAATTTCAATGCATTTTGTAATAAAAATTGAATGAATACCTTTCCCAGAGAACTGACTCCTTTGATGATACTTAAGAAGACAAGAATCCAAGAGATTATTAAACAAACAACTAATGGCCACTGAATTGTATTCATATCTTCCAAACCACTCGATCTGTTTAACACATGTTTACTAAAAAATGCAATTAAATATTAAATTATATTGAATGTACTTGCTCAAATCCTCTCACAAGTAACTTACTTATAATAAATATTAGACCAGGTTATGTTGGTGCTTTCATTTTTGGGTGGACAGGGAGCTTCCGTATACCATGAAGAGTCACATCCACTCCATGGTAAGGGGTTGAAGAAGGAGGCGTATAAGTAGTAAAGGGTTATCGCCATTAAATAGTTGTAAAATATAATTAAATAAATTTGTGACAAGAATTGTGCGAATCCTATGCCTAAAGACATATAAATAGGAATAATTGATTTGACTGTTATCTAATGAAATATTGACCTTTGAATGCAGGAACACATTTCCATACTTTAATGGGTCCTCTCCCACTAAACTGACCCAATACTAACTCCATATAATACATGGGACGACCGATAATGAACAACAAGAGAAGGTATGGTATGAGGAATGCGCCTAAAATTACATTAATTATTCAAATAATTTCACAAATTGTTGCGAATGCAGACCTCCTCCATTAGTATAGGCTGTCCACCCAGGGGGGAAATATTAATGTTAATTAAGTGTTATTCTAATTGTATTAAAGGACAGACCTGCGTGAGGAAACCGCCAGACCTTTAATTACAAATTGAGAGAATATATAAGTTTTCTCATAAAGTATTCCAAATATTTGATTACATTTCCCAAACCAACGGACATAGAGATACACGAAAGCAAAAATTCGATGCCTTTAGACCACTGTCCGCGTCCTTTGATCTCTTTGTTTTCAGGCATCACTTCAGACATATTTCCGTTAATTTCGATCTAAATTTATTGAATTCATTTTGAAATTTGTATTAAATTAATCAAATGAGTAGTGAAACAAAAGAATGCAATTTTGATTAAAAAAGATAACAGTGGTGGCCATCCAACTCCAACCTCAGATGGGGTTAGGGGGAAGGGTAAATGGCCGACTTTTTGGCTTAACCTCGAGTGTTTGTCCAGAAGTAGTGTTAGGATTTTCAAAACCGGGGAAGTATCCGCAAATACCCTTTTCTATGGCTACCCCCGAAAGATAATGATTTGAATAATACATATCAGTAATGGAAAATATTAGAAAATAAAAGAACATCTTGGATAATTTGTTATAATTTTAAAATATATTCATTAACGTTGTTTGATTGAAGCAAAGTTGTAAATCAAGTTACTAACAATAATTGTTATTGGTTATATAATGATTATTTATTCACAAATAATAAACTTTGATTTAGTCATTCAATGTTTGGTCGAGAGTATATTCATTATAAATGCTATATTAAACATGGTCATACTTCCTAATTAATAACATCTAAGATCCTAATAACAAAATTATGCAAAATCTGTGAAAATACGAGCAAACGATTGATTTGGGAATAAAATTAAAAACTATTTTGTGGACATTCAGAGAGACTTCAGAGGGAAAAAACAAAACTCCCCTACAATTTGATAAAAATTATTCATTTCTTACCTAATCGTCTAAAATAATGACAATAGAGTTATATATTAAAGTTATTTTAATGTCCTTCACCTGTCATAATGTCAAACACAATGTATGATCTTGGATAATCGATAATTTAAAATATTAGGTAATAATTCTTTTACAAAAGTTTACACTCAATATAAAGAAGTGATAAATGAACAAGTTACATTAAGGTAAAAAGTATAAAGAAAACCACTAAACAAAAAGTTTTCAAGAAATGAATTATCTACAGATTTGACAGAAAATCTACATTGAAATTACTCTTGCTAACATATCAAACAATCGTTGAATATATCTAACAAGATCAAATGGTGTCAATTTAAGAAATGTTACATCTCTGTGATTAACCCATCTAATAAGGAGGTCTTCACATTAGAACACAGACCTCCAATCAACCACTTTTTAGTCACAAGTTTTAACAGTTTATATATACTCAGTTTGAGTACTCATTTCAAAAGCAAACATCTATTAACTTTGAAAGAAAAAAACTCAAGTTTATCAAGATAGCCAACAATTGCCAATAAATAACAACCTTCCTTATATTTCTGCAATTAATATATAATACACTCTGCGATTGAAAGCAGGGGGTAATCTAACTTATTCTTAAAAAGGGGCATTTATAAAATACCCTGGAATTTGACAAACCATTGCTCTCCATAGACGAAATGTTAAGGTTTTCAAATCCCTTAAGGATTTGAAAAAAAATATCAGACCTCAGCAAATCCTCTTCTATGGTCATCACTGATTGAAAACATTGGAGCTGTTTAGAGGGAAAATAGGTCCCTAAAGCTTCTAGTTTTTTCTTCAAGTGAAATCTATTTTTTTTAGAGATTTTTAATTTTAAAATTCTTTCTAGAAGAAAGTTACCCTCCCTTTTGCACCTCTGCCAATAATGTATCCTTGGATTATTTATTATGTATTAATCTATTTTTTTTGTTGACATATTGTTTAAATATAATTTACAAAAGAGTTATTAAAAATATATTGTTTGACAACAAATCTAATCAAACATGTAATCAATGTTTTTTTTTTAAGAAAGTTATTTATCTAGCACAAATTAAGTATATAATTCATGAATAACACAATTTCGATAAGGCATGAAATATCGCACAAACACTTGAATGCAATATTATGTGATAGATAATCTCTACTCCAAGATAATTAACAGAATGGGTTTAGTACTGGATTTAAATGAAGACCGAATTTAGCACTCAATTAGATTAGAGTCTAATCATTAGATTCTTCTCTATATTGTCATTCAATGGGCAATAAATTGCAAAGAATTTATTTGTTGTGTTATTCGTTAATATTATTTATTTCATAATTATATCTAAATGACCCAATCTATATCTCCTTTACAATGTTTGCAATTCGTGACACAAGTCGTATATATAGGTGAGAATAAAATTTATCAATGATAAATTATCATGCAATTGTGTCATCTAAAGTGAATTCAATGGAATCGAAATATTTGCAAGCTATAAAATGAAAAACCGAGTCACTAAATAAAAGGAGCATTTTACACAATTAGCAATCTAAATTAAACAGGATATCTATCTTATAGTCGTGTGTAAAGCATATAAAATAATTAATTTCTCAATTTTAATGTCACATAAAATCACAATAAAATACTTTCATACATAGCTACAAAAAATATGATAAAATAGTACTCAATTAAAAGACCTTGCTTAATTTAAACTTTATAAAATTTTAAAGTTGTGTCTGATTCACTGATCAGTGCCCCAAATAATAAATTTGCATGATCAATGTTCAATGTTTATCAACAAGTATTTTACAAAACTCAACAAATAGTCATACAATTAATGTTTGAGAAAAATTGCATAAAAAGAATAAAATTTGAAATTAAACTGATCTTACCATTTCTCTGGGAGGTTCTGGTGTCACTCTGGGAGACATTTTAGCGAATAAAATCAAAAATCGAGTGAATGATATAAAACACAATTTCTCGTAATTATTATTTAAGAGTTTTAAAGCATTGGAGAAGTGATGGAATCAAATCCAAATCGTTTCAGTTTTTGTCACATCGTTTGCATTGAATAATACATCGAAGGCTTAAAACTCAAGGAATACAGGAATAGGAGTTAAGAAAACTTTTTTAAAAATCTCAATAATTTCTATTAAAACATATAATTAATTATAAAATATTACATAAAATCTGTTTATATCCTATTATTTAGTAATTAAAAGACAAAATGTTCACAAAAATTGATTTTATTTTTGCTCAAATAGTGACTTCACTCGAGGAGAAAACTTTCAGCAGATCATCAAAAATGACTTTTTTGATGAAACAATTATTTTTATAGAAAGAGTAGTTAACAAAATCAGGTGCAGTCATAAACTAATAACAAATATTATCACAAATTCATTAAAAATGGTTATAAAATGTTTTACAACAAAGCGACCAAAAAATGAAAATTCGTGTTATTATAACACTTGATATCAACGATGACTTCAATGTAAAAGTTTTTTTAGGACTCGAGTCCTCAAAATGATTACAAAATTTAAGTAAAAGTTATAATGATTTGACTAAAAGATTAGACCAAATAGTTATTTATTAGCTGTAATGTAGGCAATAGTTTGTGGAAAAGCCTTTTCATAGACTCTTTTAGATCGTCTGTGAATTTGACTGAATCAGAGACTGACTTAAATATAGTGTGAATTCAAATAAAGTCTTTACTATTTGTGGCGAGTCTTTCCATTTGTGTGGAATAGGATTTGCATTTCTAACAGAAGTTTATAAAATGATTACTGTATTAATAATACGCTGTTATTATAATAATGATGGCCTTCATTAGCATTAGAATTCGATACCAGAGTCGGTCCTCCCTTCCCAGCAAAGCTCAGGCAATTTAAAGGTGAACCACTTACAATGCTCCGGGCACAGGATTTAGGTTAGGATTCGCATCAATTTATTTCTCAGAACGTAAATCGATACCTGTATGTAGACTAAAACAATACATTTTTGTGTGACAATTCTCTCTCTCTCTCTCTCTCTATCTCTTTATTTTCTTCTTTTCCGATCTTTAACTTCCTGTCCTCAGATCAATATTTTCCGAACTTTATTTCACTATCACTTTTCTGTCCACTGACTATCTTTTCCGCACTTTCACTAATACTTTTCCACACTTTCACTCTTTTTCAACCACTTTTCACTATTTTCTAATATTTCACTTTCTTCTTAACACTATTAGAGTCAGCTAGTAAATGGCTGACTTGACTCTTATATTTCTATTATATTTCTTTCTATATCTATTCTTAACTTTATTTTTCACTTTCCTTATTTTCTACTCTTTCTCTCTCTTTCGTCACTTATTTTCTCCTTTATTTTCCTCATTTCATTTTCTCGTCATCTGTCCTTCTATTACTTCTATAATTTTCTTTACTCTTTTCCTCTAATTTCTATTTCCATTTTTCTGCTGTCTTTTCCTCTTATTTTCTTATTTCATTTTTCTTAACTTTTCCTCATTTCTACTTCTATTTATTTAATTAAATTATTTAATTTATTAAAAATACCTATTTAGTAGTGACCAGGGACTCTAACCCTGGTCACAAGCGTCCACAACAAGCCTTCATTGTCCCCAATGAAGTCATAAAGTCAATGAATAAATTTTTGTAATTGTTAATTTTGTAAATGTGTGTTTAACTTTACTTGATGTGATCTTACTTTATAGTAAGAAATTTTAAATAAATCATTCGCTGTTGGGGTATTTTAAATTTTGACTATGGTTTCACTTGTTAAATTTTTATATTCATTGATAAATAAGGATTAATAAATTGAAGAACTTAACTCTTAAACAAGTTTAGACGGTAAGATTGATTAACTTGTTACTTAGATTTCAAAAAGGAATGCTTTAATAAATTGGTTTAAGATTCTTTCGAATATAGAGTCATTAATTGGAATAAGGTTATAAAGTATTAATGACATTGATAGGTTTGTTTAAAGCTTTGACAAATTAGGGATATAACACAACCAAAATTTATATGGTTCGATTATTTAAACAATTTGATTTTCGATTACTTAAGTGAATTTCACTTGTGGTAAATGATGGGTTAATCTCTTAATACCCAATAACCATGATTAACTTATTTTTAACTTCGGGGCAATAAATAATACAAGTTATATTTGACTAAAACATTATCAAATAACTTTACGGTGTAAAATATTCATTAGTTACCATTACTTGTGATGGAACTGATCAATATACGGATAAATACGATATACCCAAGCTTAATTCAAAAAAAACTATTTTAGTTGTTAACTACCTTATTGGTTAACTATCCAATAAGTTAGTTCAGACCGCGCAGCCAATGTTATCAAAGTGTATATTCATAAAATTATTATATTTCAATTACCATTGAATTCCCTTATTCTTAAATTACATACAAAACAAAATTTTAGATTAATTAAACCCGTATCGAACTTTCAAACAATTACTTAGAATAAGTGTCACCAAATGACATATAAGGTAAGTTAAGGCTATAAAAACTTTGAATGATTAATAAAACATACAAATAATTAAAATTATAAACAACTATTCTGATATCGATTCTTGACTTATCTCCTCTCTTTCTTCGATGATTCTCATCAGCAGTAATCTGGGTGCGTGGTTATATTTGTTAAGGCAAAATCAACTTGATCAGGGCGGATTCAACTTTCCAAGTCAAACCGGTCTGCATACCATTCAATCCGGACGTCACGTATTGTCGTTCTGCAGACGTACACTTCAGACTCAGATAAGTTCTCAAGTTTCTTCGTTCAAATTATCAGCAACGAATTAGTTGTTATTCCATAAGCAATAAATATTTGGATCCAAAATTATAAATTATTAAAGAATTGAATAATTATTATTATTTTACATAGGCCTATGATTAT
>JAQIWF010001246.1:0-12757 GCA_034694965.1 Ceratozetes gracilis | reverse complement strand
GCATTTAATGTAAATTTGGTGTGAATTCGACGACTTTTATAATTTGATGAATTATTAGGTTTTATATAAGACTTAATAAATCTAGTCTTACATAAACACAAGACAACTAAAGTAAGTTTCTATCGGCTATTCTAATAGCATAATAAAAAAGAGTAGTCTTATCAAGCTCAAGTGAACAATGAATCTATTAACAAGAATCAAAGTGTGAATTAGAATCAATTAATTCAATCATGAATTGGACGCTCAAAAGCAAAGTTTGAAATTTCCTCCGATTTTGTTCAGTAATGAAATCCGTTTCATAATATTTGTCTTAAGAGTAGAAACTTTTGTTTTTTCATCGAATCTCTCATTGAATACAAATAAGACTTTTTGTGTTTTACGTCAGAGATTTCTAAAGCGTTAAATGAATGAAAGATTGGGATAAAAGTTTTTTTGTGAGCAAAAGTTCGTCAATAAAAGCAATGATTCCATTGAAGTCAATGATGACGTGAGGAAGGGCTCACCAAAAGAAAAATGAGTAAATTCATTGTTTCACATCGAGGTTTCAAACACGTCTTCAAACAGATGAAAGAATGTGGAGAATAACCCGATCTAACATTTATTGATTGCAGTTTTGACTATACTTTAGACACACTTTCAATACGGCTCTGCATTTGAAATACTGTTTAAATATTTGAATGCGATCTCAATCTAAATGATTAATAAAATGTAAGAATAAATTCATTCAAAAAACAGTAAATATTGGATTCAGTCATCAAAGTATAATGTATTGAAATATACTGAATGTTCAATATTTGTCATCTCATAGATATTTTGAATAACAAATCAAAGTTTTGTCAAATGTGTAGAACTCAATGGATGAGCAAATCTATTGTTAAAAAGATGTACAAATTTGTTGTGATTTCAATGTCTTACTTTATTTGGCCAGGATTTGGGGGCTTTAAAGGCGACCAAATGGCTGAAAAGTAATGAGCACATCACCCATAGAGCAGAAGCTAAGCTGAAGTTTTTTGTGCGCTGACGTCCCCATGGATTGAGACCAAAAGGACTAAACCACTCATAAATGGCGGCAGCGATAGCAGTGGCCAAAAGACTGGTGAATATTGCGAACCATAACTGGTAACTGAAAGGTATGAGAAACGCTTCTAACGGCACTTTTGTTGTGTTCGCTGACATCGCCAGACACGACACACCAGAGTAGAAAAATGGCACCGAATAGTCAATTGCCTGACGAAACACCATTTCATTGATTTGTTAAACAACTTGATAGTACCTGAACACGAGAGCTGGTAGTACTGAATGCAGTGAAACTCATATGTGCCAAGTCATTCACCAGATCAGCAGTTATGCCATCCCACTGTCCATTCCTCCGTACACCGAAAAGTCCGTCCGCCACTAAGTATAAGTCGTACTCGAAGTTCATATCTCTGGCCACAGCGTTGAGCAGATCGATGGCAATACCGGCACAACAGTGCACTTCATAACTGATTCCTTCCAATTGGCGTCTATTCGATCGAAAGTCAGTGAATATTGCGATCAAATCGTCGCGAATATTAGTTTCAATCTATTGACCGAAAATTTATAATTAATTTAATTTTGACCACAAATTAGAAAATAATTATAAAAAGTTTGTGACAACTATTGGTTTGAAAGTAAGTTAATTATAGATTGCATTGAGATTTACTCAAATGGTTTGTCTAATGGGTATAACTATGGCTTCAATACAAGAAAGTTGTAATTATAGATAAGGGAGACCTTAAGGCAGAAGTCTCCGGTCAGACACGTATTATTATCTAATTTAGTCGATTCGATGACAAACGGTGGCGCGATATTAGTGGCGATTCGGAACCTGTGCTTTCCGCTCGTAAATGCATCTGATGTGTGACCGATATATCGAATCGTATTAATGGTTGCGTTTTCTTTAGTTATATTTCCGATCACTTTCCACAGCTTATCATCAGGGTCATTTGGTGCAGGTATCAGGTTAAGTATCTCGAATGTCGGCGCCGACCAAAGCGTCTCTTCGGGTGTATGGAGTAAATCAGTCTTTTGATGATTGAGTCGTTTTTTCGATTTGCATACAAAATTCGATTTAATGGATGAGAATGGAGTCAACCATTTCTTCAACTCTCTGTTCAATTAAAGCGGAAATAAGTTTATTGACAAATCATTTTCCAAATTTGTAAAAGAGATAAACTTTAATTCAAAATAACGGTCCAAATGAAAACCCCTAATGCATAGGTAATCCCTCCATTTCCCACTCCCTAGAAGGATAATGGGCTGAATGAGGGATTGAGTAGGGGTTCCATTCTCCAGCATATTTAGTAATATTATACATGTATTAAGGTTAGTGGCATTAAAACCTAAATGACTTATCTATAAAAGAGTGTAAAACAAACAGTTATTATTAAATGAGATTAAATTATTTGTAAACATTTGAATTAAATTCTATAATGAATTAAATAACAATTAAATTAAGTTTTGCTCTCAAAACCCTTATGCAAAAAAAGTGTCATATTTTTTAATGGAAATTGGAGAAAATCTTAGGATTAGGAAGGGACGGGAACAAAATACTAAAGTGAGGGACGGGACTCGAATTTCTTAAAATTTGGCCCCTGCTAATTCAAAACATTTGTTACAATTTGTAAGAATAAAGTTAACAAAAGTTTACACAAAAGGCCGAAAGCTTTGAGAATTGAATTTAAGGATAATTCAGAATTAGATTAAATTTTTCTCATTTTGGCGAAAAAATGGCTCAACTGATCCATACATATAAATGTCTGTTAAATACAGTTGAATAAAGTGAAAGACAGCCCAAACAGTGTTTGGCAAATATCCCGAAATATTTGGATCGATAGCACACATACAACAAAAAATCTATAGAAAGGATCACTTCCTCACTCTTTCACTACAGGAATAGAGATGACAAACGAAAAGTATATTTTGTTTCGGATCAGTAGTTACTAAGGTTCCTGACCACAGGGATAAAAGCTCAAGGGAGATTTAGAAGAACAAATTCTTTACAATTTTCACCTGTGCCTTCCATACTCAAACAGTTCTAACCTTTGAGCTAGATCCTATTTATCATCAATACATCTAAAATCCAGTCATGAAATCCGTAGAGATAAGCTCAAACCGTGGAGATCTTGGCTATCAATATGTTCAAGGAATTAATAAATAAATCATAGAATCCGGATAAGTTTCTACACATTCAGGATTAAATAACTCATTTTTCAATACCAGGCAAACAAAGCGAACGCAACGATTGCAATAACAGACAAATGTCTAAATTGTTTATATGTTTGGCCACAAATGAGGAAAATTTCAATCAAACTTTACTCTAATCTGATTGTGAGGACACTATTGACTAAAAAAATACCCCAAAAAAAGTTTAAAACCAAATGATATGCTTTCAAAGTCATAAATCCTCTATAGTTTGTCAAAAATGATACCAAAAAGAGGCTTAATATTAGAGTTGTGTACGACTTATGTTCTCTCATATTATTATAGTTTAAAAAATATATGATTTTCTAAAAAGCTTTTTTTGCAATTTCCAAAATTCTTGCCGTTTTTTAATAGAGCCCTCAGTCATAAATTTCATGAATCGATTTTAAGAGACAAAACTCAACAGCTTGGAAGTAATGAGTCAAATATGTTGAGAACAGTCCTGGCTTTCAACCAAATCATTTTCACAAATCATTTTAGGCTTCCAATCAAATCCATTGAAATAGATTTCAAATTTCCACAATTTATTTGTTTAGAATTGAAATAAACCCAAAAATTTATTGCAAGGAAATAAGGACTTACTTATAGATGACATCATTGAAATGTCTTCTACTGGCAGTAGTGTTGTGCCAACAGCTCACCTCAGGTATGGACCCATTCTTCAAGTCACTGGTATTAAATCTAAACCTGGAATTTTTATAAGCACTCAAAGCAGTCCTCCCGACTAATTGGATAATTGATGAAAGGGTTTTGATGTCATTTTGGTGTTGAGCTCTATGTCTTAAGGCAATCATTCCGTTCGGCAAATCCAAGTCACGCCATAAAGTCGGCGATAAGATCTGAGAAGAGCCGATCAAACCATCCAATAGGACCCAAATCTTATGGCCTTCCATTAACCCAAGACTTCTGGCAGTGTTCACAATCCGAGCACTGGTTTGACGGTCGCAATGGACTAAAATAACCCGTCGGTGACTCGTCTGAATTTCAGCCATTCTTAAGTAAAACTATTGGTTGAAAAAGGAAACCATATTTAGTTTGAAAGGAATAATGAATTGTATGAAGCAATGAATGATAGCTCACATCTCGTTGGACGAGTTCTGCGGACAACTGGATGGTCATGAGGTTCTGCCAAACGTCTTTGATTTGGTCATTGGATTCAACAAATCTATTGGAAGGACTGACAGAACTTAATTTACTTGTGATTATGTTATCCTTTGAATTTCGGCAGAGATGACTGAGTCGGTAACTGAACAGATCAGAGCTGACCGAGTCATCAATGAGTAGTATGGCGTCGAACCAGTGCTGGACCCGCAAGAGTTCAAAGACCGAGTCGGCCAACGACCAAATGGGAGGATCTAAACTGATTTGCTTCGATGTGTCAGAAATCCTCTACAATACAAACAAATGGAAAAATCAATGAAAACCTCATCAATCAAATCAATTATTAATATCTTATTATTCGATCCAATCTTTGAATACAATATAGACTTTTGACACAAACAATACATTATTTACTAAACTATTCTTTCGACTAATTTGGAAACACTGTCGACAACTAACTCTTTATTTAATACAACACAACATTTCAAATATAAGCGATTGATTGTAGCAAATTCTAACAAGATCATTTAGATGAATTGATAAATCACCGAGATTGAAAATGATAAATAAAATAACATAAAATGTGTTTTCATTTAGCCTGCCTTCAATCAAATATAATTATAATAAAATGAGTTTTATCATTGTTAATTATGATTGATAAGAATAATTAGGTTAAATTAATCCAATATATTTTATTCTAATTGAGCTCAAATAATACCAAATTTAAATAATAGTTTGATTTTATGTTAACTAATGACCAAAAGGTTAATCACTGGAATTAATAGGAAATGTAATCAAATTATATTCAATGTTATTGAATGTCATTTAATGAAACAAAAATTATAATTCAATTTATGATTTAATTGAATATTTATTTATAGCTATTTAAGACTCAAACTCAAAGTTTATTGATTTTCTTTCATAAATAAAGGATTACTTTTAAAAATAGTTGGACTGACTATTATTGGAAACTCATTTGAACTTGATTTAAAATATGTGCATACTCCTTTCATTGAGTCAGATGTGACAGACTGTGAAAAGACAATTAGAGTGAAGCAATATTCACAAACATATGATGTAATTCATTATTAAATTTGAAATTCAAAATGAATTATATTTTTTATGACTATTTCAATGAAAAGCAGTGAATATTTGAGAATTTCTTTAGATTTGTGTTCACTTTATTTGGAATTAAAGAAAAGCGAAATTCTTTAGAATTCTATTACTTTGAGTGCAAAATAAGAAACCTTTTGTTCACAAACGATGTGCTGACGAGAGAGTGATATTGTATTCACCAAACAATAAAATATATCGATTTATTTGATGGAATTAACCGATCGATAATTATTTGTTGACCAGTACTCCCTTTCCTCCCTTTCCTCCTTACTCTCAAAGTGTAGACCCAATAAATATCTAAAAAATCGATTGTCGACACAAATAGAGTTCATTTCCACACAATTCTTGTCATTCCTTATACTAATTAGTCATTAGTATTGCATTCAATTATTTCAGTCATTACTTCACTCTTATGTTACAGATATTTGTTGTATTTTAACACTTTTTATTGTTTCAAACTTTACTCTTTCTGTCGAATATTTCACAATTTCTATAGGGTATTATTAAAGAGGGATGATCAAGCTATCCTAAGGCTATTTGGAACTTGTTCATAAAAGTAATTGGCTCTCAAATATTTTCAAGTCGTAAGAATCCCCTTGACCATCTCTACAGTTAAATTCAATCAATCTAGAAATCAGTTGGAGATAAATCTAATAAATTTTAACAAGCTTATCATAAAGTGTGAACTCAATTGAATAAATTATGTTAGAAATGGACTAATTCTATAAAATCTTTATCTTATGAAATGGAAATTTTAAATATTTATATCGATATAACTTATATCATATAAGTTATAGAAATGTATAAAAATGTAGATTTTTTTCGGCTAACATATAATAACTGGAAATTGAATTTTTTCGAACAAAAATCTCTCTTTTCTTACAATAAAAGCAAAAGAGAAAGAGTTTTGAATTCAAAATACATTAAAATGAGTCAAAAAGGTTTTTATATCAGAAAACTCTGGGAACTACTATTTGTATGTCAACTGATGGCAACAAAATTTACAGTTTAATAATAATAATCTAAAAATAATAATAAAAAGGATCCGTTTTCGCCATAAGACGTTATTCAGTTGTGTTGTAATGACGACCAAAATGTTTGAGAAAACAGTGCTTTTTATTTAGCACTAAATCAAAGTATAAAATTACAATACTTAAGATGTTATACCACTAAACCTTAGAAAACTATATTCTTATATAAATATTATCATCCATTAAGTGGACAGTAAGACTCGGATTTCATAAATACCATCGAGGAATACAATATCCTTTTTATAGGACATAAAGCAAACAAATCTTTTTTCTAAGAATCAATTATTCTAATAAATTGTAGACTTTGTTGAAGAAAAGGATCAATTAATTTAGTTTTTATCACTTTTATTATATGATAAGCGATTCATATAATGAGTTTGATTTCATCCATTCAAGAGGTTATCTCCGAAGAGAATCTGATTGTAGGCTTAGAGAAGTGCAAAAGTGTATATTCTTGTACTCTATCTGTACGTTTGTGCCCTGAATGTCAGTCCCCGATATATCTGTATTTTGTTTCCTTAAACACGTCACTTAACTTCTCTAAGAAGCCAAAGAAGTCATGGCTTACAAGAGAGGCATCGCTTGAAAATCGCTTTTTCCACGACAGCGACTAATCAGTTAATGATCACAACTGTAGGACTCCATTGAAGACGAGTCACACTTTTCTCTACTATTCCTTTATTCTCTACTTATACCCAATTAACTAAGTTTTCACCTTTTCTGCAAAATCCACACAAATTCTCACAAATCATGACTCCGAAGAAAAATTCTAAAAAAGGGGGGTTTTGTAGCCATTGCTTTCACTTTATATCTGATATCAAGCTTTGAAAGAATGTCAGAAAAAGTAATTTTTTGTCATATGATCCCAGAATGTAATTCAACTCAAATTGGAGTTAATTATCATTTAATTTCATTTAACGACTTTTTATGGCAAGTTTTCGATTTCAATTTACTAATCTAAAATCTAAAGGAGGCAAACTAGGTCATTTTTTTCATCAACATTTTCCCCATCAATGTTGGGATAAATTGAATTATTGAGTTCAATAGATACTACATTTTTCTATACTTTCATCAAAAATTAATGAAAGCCTTTAATCAAGGAATCAATCAAATAATCTCTTTATTAAAAAGAACCTGATCACTTCCAAGAAATCAATTTTAAGTTGATATTTTAATTTGCTGGTTGTCTATAAATATGGGGAAACCAATCAATATAATGTAGCAAGTACATAGAGTGTAAAATAGAGCAATTAATTTTAGATATTGTGAGTAATCTAGGTTGAGTATTTCGTAGAAACTTGTCATTTGCAAGTGAAAGAATCGAGGCTTAAGAGGTGGTCACAAATCCAAGTGAGACTGTGTTGAGATTGTGGACCAGAGCTGTCGTTTGGGTTCTGATTAATAGATCGCAAATCCAAATGCTTGTGATATACGTAATGGCAATGTGTTTGCCATAAGTTATCGTCACTAAAGGAAAGCCTGTATTTGTGTGTTTGGAATCAACTCATTTGGACATTGATTTCATAAAATGTTAATATCTCTGATGGAAGGGTAGAGAAAAACTTTAAAACATTAAAATTTTATACTTCAAGTCATTATTCAATTTGAATGATATGGCCATTGAAAAGATACATTCAATTAATTAATTTGCAAGCTTACATTCAAATAATTAGTATAATTACAATGATTAATTTGATGGGAGTGATTTTATTTGTAGCATAATGCAATATCCTGATAAATGGACACATTGTCTCAGTTATTCAATTTATTTATGTATTGTTTTATAAATTAAAAATAAAATTTGATTTTAAATTTAAATCTTGTTGTTGTCTGAAGGCTGGAGACTATGAAAATTCATTTTGTAGAATCATAATCGAATAGACCTGGTTTATAGTTATTAGGCTTTAAATGAGATGCCATCAAACAAATAATCATTTGCTCTGATTTAGAGTGACTTTTGTGCTGAGCAGACACAGGACAGCACTGGTAGTGACTTAAATGATTTGTTAAAAGTCATAAACTATGAAATTTATCGAAAACATTGTGCAATAAATTCCTGGATTTAAGCGATTTATTACTCAATTTTCAATTAAATCGAAAAATTTCAAAAATAAGACTTAAAAGTGACAAAAACATCCAAAAATGGGTGAAAAGAGTTTTATTATATTTAAGAATTTTATGTGAATTTCAAACAATTGTTTAGAAAATAAATTTGTTTTCAATTCTATTCACGAATTTGGAAACATATATAATCTAATTGTGAATCAATTCCTGGCCACAGAGATGAATTATCAATGTACTTTCTTGCTCCATTTTCTCATTTGACATTTCAGATATGAGAATAAATTCAATTGAACTCAACCGTCAAATGTGTCACTTTTTACATATTTTCCCTCAAAATGTATTATTATTTTTTCACAATTTTGTCACTCATTTCATATCGTATTTCTCAAACAAAACTGAATAATGAATTCAGTTCTCGTATAACAGAATTAATATTTCATGAAATACTCTCAATATTGAATATAATCAGCATTTCTTACGAGCCTTTGCTAAGGAATTTTGAAGGCTTTCCCTTCAACTTTGCATTTGAGTCAAACACTTGCGACTAATTTGGCGATAAATTATTATGAGTTACCAAATATTCGGATCAATAGAATCGATTTCATTGCTATCAAGGAATTAATTTTAGCGCAAAACAAATTTTGAATCAGTCTTTGGGTTGTTATCTTTGGGAAGCATTGTATTTACATTTGCTCTTATTTTTGCTCTTTTTAGATGTGACCACAAATAAAGGAAACAAAATGAGAAAATGAAAAATATATTAATTCAGTGCCGAAACAGAATTCAATTGAGAAGAATAGAAATAAAGAGAACTTATGTCACAATTTCTTTAACAGACAAATGTTTACGGTTTTGTTCCCTTCCTTTTCAATGGGTTTCTCTTTCTTTTGTTGGCAAACTCTTAGACAGCATTTTATTCATTGGATTTGGTCTGAAGTCAACAATTCTCTGGCTTAGGATTCGGAGGACAAACTATATTAGTGTCCGCTTTGTTTACACACGTTAGTCATTGATTGAATCACAAGGAGTGAAACCACCACTCCTTTAAACATTGGCTTCATTTTCTCAAAAAATTTCAATTAATAAAAGATAGTGATGACCTAGCTACAATTTTAGGTCCTTGTATAATTTAATAGAGGGAAAGGTGTCGAGAACGGACGAAATTTTCTGTTTAGTAATATTGTGTCTGAAATTCCTCTGCCAAGTATTTAAGGATAACATGACTTAAGCATTAGATTAAAGCAATTTTTAGGATCAAAACCAAATGACTCGAGTTTTCGCATTAATTCACTTCTGGATTAAATGCACGAAATTTAATGAGAAAAAGAAAAAATTAAAAACTTAATGAATTAATGATTAAAAGATTTTATTAGTGAAAACACTATGAGAGCAACCATTTAATGAACAGATTTACAGTTTAGCTTCTTAATAAAGAAACCTTTGGTGAAAGAGAACCTGTCTCATTCTTATTGATAGGCAAGAGAATATATCCAAAACCTAGGGACAATTATTTTATCTGTTTAGAAATATTCGATTTAATACAATTAATCAATTAAATAATTTTATTATAAAGTCGAGTAAAAATTTATTTTTAAGTCTATCTTACAGTTAAAGTGTAAGCCCTTTAATGTTGAACAAGAATTACAGAATATTTAACTTATAATACAAAGCGTACTTTTATATGCATCTGTCCAGTGAGAGACCTAACCCTTATCTTAAGACTTAATCTGTGCATATATTTGATACTTTATTTATTATTAATTCAAAGAGGAAACATTTAAGTGCTCACAGTTTAAATTTGAAGAGCAGTCAATTTAAACTGCAAGGAACTGACTATTTTTACTTGATTTCAAGAGAGCTCTTTACAGTTTGAACAACCTTTGAATGCTAAGAAATGTGGTGGTTGTACACAGAAATCGTCTCTTAAATAGAGGTTTATCTTAACTTAACGAGAGGAATCTCTTATTCAGAAAACATTAGAAACCCATAGAAGCAATTGGTGTCGAAATTAGTCTCTGAATGATAGTTATTCTTATTAATTGGGCTGTTATTGAGAGGTTTAACTGTATATACAATTCTTATGTTAATGTTTAGCAGCAAATGAAAGGCAACCAAATGACAAAGCGGTCAAATTCTGTGCTCCAAATCCCTGAGTGTTTCATAAGATACAAAACTGAAATCAATTACAGCCGAAATCAAGAATGTGTTCAGTTTAGTCGAGTTTATTTTAGTGGAATATTTTTGTTTTATAACTCCGGGATATCGAGTCATTCCATTTGATTCCATACATTATATGATCCACAGATAAGTCACCAATTTTTTGGTTCTTATGAGCAGTCATTTCCAATGAGTTGTCATTAAAGTAAAGTATAACAGAGTTTATGAAACAATTTCATGCAATTATGACTTTTCATACCACTTACACAAAACCATGTAAAATGAGAGCACCAAGTACAGTTTAGATACACAATATATCCAATGTTAGTAAAATTAATTATTTTTTATTTGAAAACCCTTTTATACATTTATATATGAATTAATATTTGATTTGTTATATTAAAAAAGTGATTATGAAAATCAATAAACTGATGGCACTCTTCAGTGACATATAGCCGTTGAACGGTAAACAAAGAGTCAGTGAATATGAATCCCCTCCGGATAGGCCATTGCGAGTGATTTGTTTGGATGTAATTCTTATTTGTGATAGGTCATTCTGACCTCTCACAGATAATAAATCCGAAAACCTTCAGAATTGCTTTCAGACTCACAACTATTAGTGTTGTTTTCAAAACGATAACAAAAATCGTGTTTTCAGTTATTAATATTTCAGTGAAAATATTGGTCTCAAGTGTTAAGCCATAAAATTTTGAAACAATGAAAAGAATGAACACATAATGAGACAATTTTTAATGTAATCCATTTGACAATAATATTATGTAAAGCTCTCTATGTTTTCATCAAAATAATTGACAGGAAATTACCTAAACTCTCATCATTGTGGCAATCGGGATATTTTAATATGTTGTGCATAATAAGCATGGATAATTGTTAGTAGAAACAGAGCAACAGATCAGTCATTAAAATTTTAAGTTCAATTTTAAAATAACTTAATTGCTTTAAACGGAGGTCACAATCTTCAATTCTAACTTAGGTTAGGAAGACCTAGGAGAGATAATTCCAAGATTCATCGATTTTATAGGGGTTTTACAGAAGGGGTTCTGAACTTGGCATAGAAAGGTGTTAATTGCTACCTCCTCATATCTTTAATTCAATTTTAAATAAGAGGCAATTTTATCGTCTGATCAGTTATTTAATGCAATTATCTTTAAAAGCAATTCTGGATTATATCACTAAAGACGGATTGAAATGTAAAAAATTGATTCAATAAAATATTTGATAGCATTCGAGCCGTCAATTCAGAAGTTAAATATCAAATCAAAGTTGATTTCACGAATTGATTCAAAACGCGAGTCCGTTGAGTGAAATACAATCAATGAATTGAGACCTTCACTCAAATATTTTCTTTCAGTCAATTTAGTGAATGTTCGCCAAAATATTGATTTTGCAAAGACTTAGGCCTTAATTTGAAAACTAATGTCAAAAGTTTCGGAGTTTTTCACTTTTCTTATTCAGACTCTATCTTCCCATAAATTATTTGGCACTTAATTCAATTCAATTCAATTATTTTTCTTCATTTTTCAAAACCAATTTACAGTTAATCGAAGAATTCTGGAAAGAACCTGGTTGTATATGTGAAGAAACTGTAACTACAGGGTACAACTCACCATCGATAGCCTGATTAAAGAGCGACTCAGATAATGTTTCAAAACTTACCTGATCCTAATTACCAACCGGAGAGAGGGGTCCAAAGTTCCAATTTTTGGAAGCTCATTCCATGGAAACGGCTTAATATTTAATAATGATACTTGCTTTTAAAAAATACTATAATTGATACCCTACTTGTGTGCTTAAAATTTTAAAAACTATGTCATCATGTTAATTTTTACATTAAAAAAATTCAAAAATTATTTTATACATGTTCTGGAAAAATTTTAGTAATTATTATTATTGATTCTTATGCAGAGTAAAATAGTAAAAAACTAAAAAAGGTTCCATGTTAGTTTACGAAAAATACTAATACTAACAATCGGACTACTCCGGATTAAAATACAAAACTATCCTAGTTCGAAAGAAACCATGGAACTATTAATGTTATAATT
>JAQIWF010001245.1:0-12767 GCA_034694965.1 Ceratozetes gracilis | reverse complement strand
CTGCATCGCAAATATCAACGAGGAAGCACCCTTGGTAACTCTCTCTCTCTCTCTCTCTCTCTCTCTCTCTCTCTCTCGCATTCATTTTATATTAAATTCTATTTTTATAAAGTGTTCGGTGATTAGTGGTCAGAATGTTACCAATTTTTTTGGTTGTCCCCGAAGTCCTTACCCGACCACTATCACCACCACAACTAAAGCCACCACAACTAAAGCCACCACAACTAAAGTGACCACAACTAAAGTGATCAGAACTAAAGCCACCACAACCATAGATACCACAATCGCAGACACCACACAAACTACAACCAAAGCGAGTGTTACTTTGAGCACAATTATGACCGAAGCACCTGATCTGAGCACTGAACTCACAACTCTTATTCCATCCGATTATATGACTTCCAAAAAACAGACTTTTAGTAGAAATTGGGTTTCATTTACTTCCGACGATCAATATTCTCAACTAAACACTAAGTCTCCAATGGATGAAATTCCTGCATATTCTGCTCCCCGTTCTGACCCTAATTCTCCTAATAATGGGGCCGCTAATGAAGATGAAGCCAACACTAAACCTACAAAAAAGAGGAACGACTGGACATTCATTATAATCCTAATTGTGTTCATTTGCATCATTTGTTTGATAGCTGTTATAGTGATAGCATTAGCTCTCAGACATCACAAGAAAAGAACAGATAATGCAATCAAACTGTCGGACAAAGACGACAATCAATTGCAGAGAACGCTTAGTAATGAGTCGTTAGGATCAGGTCTTAAGAGGTCTAAGAGTCAACTCACTGATGACAGTGACTTCAATGATGATTCTGTGCAGTCAGGAGACGCATCGATTCGATCCAATGGTAATACTTTAGAAACAGCCATAAAAATGAGCGGCAGTCCCATTAGTGAATATCCTAAGAGCAGTGACGGTACTCAAGCAGTAGTAGACCCCGAAGCAGATCAGTTGCTCCAACAAATCAAATCTGAAGACGACATTCCTTAGCATTCATTTTATCCAATTTCGAGTTATTTCACAAAAAATTATCATTTCTTTAATCAAATAAATTGAATACTTTTTGATGACTTTCCCACTGGTCTTAACTTATGCCTGAGTCAGGTCTGCCTCTGAGGCCATACAAGAATAAAAACAAGAATATTCTGATACTTAATGTCACAAAAAATTAGTGAAAATATTGACATTTATTTGAATTGAAAGTTGTGTTAAATTATTGGGAATTATTTAAATTGAAATTATTATTTGAGTGGTTGTGCTCTCTGTTAGTGATCCGATTGAGGGCCAAATCAGTCCATTTGAGTTCGAGGTCTTTCAGGGTTTCGTTGGGGTTTCCGTTATCGGGCTCGGGGTCTGGCAATTGCATCACCGGAACCGCTATCTCTTCATTTGGTAACTGTTTGATGTCTTCTCTCCATTGTTTGTCTACTAAAAGGATAAGTCGTCCCTCTCTTTGCCACTGACTGTCCATTTGATTAAAGATATTACGATTTGACCACAAATTCACTCAAAAATACAAATTGAGTGCAAAAAGTCTTTCAAACATTGAAAACAAGCTTTTGATGTGATGTTCAGAAATAACGTCAAAACAATTGAGAGGTAAATCTGTTTTTGTATTGAAATGCACTCAAAGGGGAGTCTATTCATAGTCTATAACTAAACGTAATATTTGTTAAGAGATTTAATTCTTGAGTTGACTGTCTTGTGTGACAACACGTGTCATACCATTGAAGAGATTTTAATTGAGATTTAAGTCCAAATCAGTCGACGAAATGGCAGAACAAATGAAGTTTCAAATAAAGACAATGTTGAGGGGAATCGACCGGTAATTCTGTGCTAAATGTATGACAATCTGTTAACCATTTGTTAATATAGTTATAATCCAAACAATTTGGACATTTTGGAGGAATATATCGAAAAGCAATCACTTGAAGACACGTATGACTTGGAGGCAAATCTTGCAGTTCTTAAGTTATATCAATTCAATCCGAATACGACTAAGAAGATGGTTGTCGTGAAGATCTTATTGAAGGCATTGACTGCTTTGCCGAACACAGACTTTGTTCTCTGCAAATGTCTTATCGATTCCGTCCTCTTAGAGGAAGAGTCCATTAATTTGATTGTAAATCTTCACAATCTTCTGGAGACGTGTAAATTCGAGCAGTTCTGGGTATTTAACCTTTGATTGTCTCACTCTTTGTGTCCAAATTAATGACTTCTCAAAGTCTTCTTTTGTGAAGTTTTCGCTTTTGGACTAAACTATTGATTCACTTATTTCTCCATTTATTCTATTTATTCAATGAATTTAATATTTTGTGTCTTAAGTGAAACAAAACTTATTTATCCATTAATTGAATTTTTATAAAAACTTATAAAACTGAGTCTTAATTGAGTTTTACTGTCTTTCAGAAAGAACTGGTGTCCAGACCTCAGCTCATACAAGGAGTGACCGGATTCGAGGAAGCGATCCGAAAATGTAAGTCTTTCTCTAATAAGTGCTAAGATACTAATGATTTGTAAAATTGATTCAGTTATCTGTCACGTGATTCAAATAACGTATCAAACGATAGAGAAGTCTAGTTTGAGGTCACTTTTGGGGGGTTTGCCTGAAAACCAATTGAATAAATGGATGCTTCAAAACGGATGGAAAGACGGCGAAAATGGTTATGTCTTTATTGCAAATCAAGAGGAAAACATTAAAACAAAGAATATCACTGAGAAGATAGACCTCGAAAATGTAGCCCAAGTGGTGGCCGCCTACAGATAAGCACAGCCTCTGTTTAATCATTACTTTAATATAAAATTACTGATAATTTTGTATTAATTTCCTCAAAATATTACAAATTTAAATAAATTCAATCATTTCTTAATTTAAACGAATAAACGTTTGGTTTGTTATTCGGTAATAACTATCAGATTCTTAATTAAATTAAAAACATTAAAGTCTTCAACAGTTTTACTAATTTTAATCAAAATTAAAACATATATTCAATGATAAAAATAAATATCAGTTTTTTGGGGAAATTTATGAGAAATAGATTTGTGATAACATTTGATAGAAAGCTTGGGAACGGAATTACGTGAGCTTTGAATGACTGGGCGGTGCGATCTTTCGGTGCACGAACTTTAGTACGTAAAGGGGGAGACAACTGACTACTGTTAGGAGAGTCACTTTCCAAAGGAAGGCACGCGTTTGGATGAACTTCTCGTCGAAATATTGCGGCGCAACGATTAGTGTCAATAAGTATGTGGACAGAGAGATGAGTTCCGCCACAATCATAAGCCAGTGCCACGTCCTCACTGTTAGCGCCAACATTAGTAGTTCGGTGAGAATGACAGCCGTGAAAGTGATGGCCACCACATGAATGAACTCGTCATTGAAGAGCAACATTGCGCCGTACATAATGACACCACCTTGGTATATGCTTATCAACACCCATATGAAGAATGTCTTGTAGGACAGAGACCGTCCTTTCATCAACTTATAGAGTTCCGGATATCTCATGACTAGACGGGGCGACACGTCTTTGTCCAAAACAATCGAAAACACGGGAAACATAGTATAGATTGTGGCGTAACCTATGGTTTAAATACCCGTTAATTGACTCAAAAACAAATCTCTTGGTCTTACCGATCATCAAAAAGCCCTGATATAAGGCGACGGACGCGAAATAGAATACTGAAGAGAAGATCGCCTGAAGTGTACTAATGATGAGTCCGCGATGTATAATAAATTGACTCAAAGTGGCCGACCGTTTATAGCTATACCGGCCGTGAAGTAGAATCAGACGATAAATATGACTAAATTGTAGAATAGAAAAGTCTGCGGCGAGACTCGCCTGTTGTCCCTCTTTGCCAACAATACCTACCCCCACATCTGCCGTTTGAATCATAGACACATCATTACCCCCATCACCCACAGCACAGGTCCGTTTGCCAGTCCTGTTCTGAATAAGTTTAACTACTTCTGCCTTCTGAGTGGGGGAACATCTGCAGCAGACGACTGCCGGGCACTGACAGGCCAACTCCATAAACTCAGTCGAGTAAAACTTCATACAAAGCTCTAAGTCTTCGCCTCTAATAATGAGAGGACAGTCACTCTTTCGGTGGAAATTATTGAGTTCTAAATGGGCTTCAGTTCTGTTTTTAATCGGACGAAAAATATAGAATTCTTGCATTTTCTTCACTAATTGCGACGATTTGGCGATACTGATAGCCGTTTCCAATTTGTCTCCGGTTAACATCCATAGTTTAATACCCGCGTCCTGTAAACCTTTCAGAGTTGTCGCCACTCCTTCTTGTAGTCGATCCTCAACTCCTAATTGTAAATCAATTGAATAACTGAAACAAATTGGAGGTAAGTTTACCGGTGAGACAAAGCAGTTCCATATCCTTCTCAAGATTAGCCAAAACAGCACCGATTTTAGCATTTCTGTCAATCATAGAGCACTTCGCCTGATTGTATCGCGTCTCAAACTCTGAATACTGTTCCTCAGTTAAGGGCTTCTTCGCCACGACAAGTGTCCTGAGTCCAGATCGCGCCATATTATCGCACTGTTCCTGAAGCCAATCACTATAAACAATGATCGTACACATGACAGTGTCGGCCCCTTTCAACAGAAACATTATCTCATTGTTGGTCAGGTCTCTCACTATAATTCCCATTCGTTTGGTCTCAGAACTGAAGGGAAAAATCTGAAGGATTTCAAAACTAATAAGATTTCCGTTTGGGTTTCGCAGTTTCATTGTCGTCAAATCGCGATAAACTAAAGCCAACCCCACTTTCTCTGTCCACTGGACGAGTGCCACTTCATCGGGACTCGAGGCCTGATATGTAATTCCTCTGCGAGTCATCGGTATTGAAACCATTGAATCCGATTCTAAAAGTATTTCAAATAAATTCCTTTCTTTGGAATGCATTCATACAAACCAATCGGTGGTTTCGATAATTCTGTGCTCTCTGTGTAAGGGTTCTGTCCGTTTTCATAAGAAGGGGTAACGTTATGGCATAAGGCGAGGGCCAGGACTGCCTGTTGCACACGATATACACTGTCTCTGTCCACCTCATAGGAATCGACGCGCATATGTTTGGGCTGATATTGTCGGCGCTCAACAGTGAAACTGGCGGTACTGGCTGTCGAACTGTCCCTCTTATGTGTTTGATAATTGTTTGAGGGTTGAGGGGTATAATAGGCGCGCAAAAGAGCTCCCAATTCGTCGAAATATTCGGGACTGTATGAAATCTTACCAAGGTGGATCTTCTTAAAAACCATCTCATTTCTGGTGAGAGTTCCTGTTTTATCAGTTAATAAATATGATATTCGACCCAAATCTTCGGGGATAGTAGTTGTGCGGACCAGAGTTCCAGGGATTTCCATATCCCTCTGAATCATATAGGAGTAGACGACTCGACCCATTTCGAGGTTAACTCTCAGACTAATTGGTATTATATAAGAAAATAATAAAACGAATCGAAACCAATATCTATAATAGGGTCCATTAAAGCCTATCAAAGGAAAGCCACAAATTGAGTCAATCCACTAGATTTGAAAGGGACAAACCTTTGAGACATATCATAGCAAAGGCGAGTACAACGACTGCTGCGAACAGCACTTTAGTTATGGAATTGACCTCATAGTCAAGAAGACCGACTTTACTGCGCGGCTCGTTATTATTCATCATCGATCGGGTCTCCGGACCCGTATATATCACAATACCGATGGCAGTGCCCGACGCTATCACTGTATTGGCCCACAAAGTGTTCTCAATGTTGAGGGAAATTTCTTTATTCCCTGAAAATAGTATCAAATTTAGAAAAGATTCGGGAAATTTGCGGACAATACCTGAGTCGATGGCAAATCTTCCGGTGAAGCTATGAATATCCCTTCGGGGCGACTCTGCGTCCACATAGGCATCAATACTGAAGAGTTGGTCATCAGATTCGAGAGCTTGAGTCGCGGGAACGGCTAATCTCAGCTTCCAATCAGTTTCTCCGTCCAATTGGTCTGTGCGTACAAAACAGGCCCCGTTTTTCTCTGATGTGCGGAGGAATATCATATCTGCCGGCACTCTCTGGTCTTTGGACACCACAATAAGGTCACCCACTTTTATTCGGGAACTATAGATAGCGAGGGGTCCGTTTGGAGTCAGTTTCTGATATAACTGACTATTGACTGCTTTGTCGCGTTTGTAGCGCAGAATATCGTCGACGGCTTCCCGTAAAAGAGTGACTCCTAATACAAAACCCAATGGCGCCCAATAGGTATAGAGATATCCCACTTTAAGGGATGGTATGAACTGAGAGCAGGCCATCAAAAGAAAGTATAAATTGAGGAAAAACTTAAACTGATTGAAGAGAACTATTGGCAAAAACGTGATTATATTGTATTTCTGGTTTCGCACAATATTTGCCGGAAAGTGTTGTTTACTCCTCTCATTGGAGCGGTCGGACCCCCGAATGAATACCATTCGAGGCTTCAATTGTTTTTTGCCGAATAGGAAGCGAACCATTGCTCCGAAACAGTTAGCACTCAATACACATAAACAACACAATAAGGAAGTCTTCTTTCGTGGCTTCTTATTCCTGAAGACATAAAATATTGTCAATAAAACGCATAAAACAATGAATGCAAATGTGATCTAAAATTTGTCTCAAATCTAAATTACTATAAAATGTGTTACGATTTTATGGACACTGAAAGCAATCTGTAGTCAAGTGTTACTCAATTACTAAACATTGAATTCAATGTATGATTAATAATAGATAACAAAACAACTCTTTGTAGGTATTAAGTGAACGGAAATGTTTTAAAGGATATGACTGTTAAACGACTAATGTTTTGACCACTGATTCATAACTCAATTCTGATGTGGTATTGAAATGATTGAAAGGGCAGACAATTGAGTAATCATTGAATGAATACAAGTTTAAAACAATTTGAACTCAATTTTAAGAAATTGATAAAAACTTATACTTTTTATTAACCCGTTTATGGGATTTGGTTTTGAGGAGTGAATCCGATTCAGTGGATTCAATGCCTGACTCGTCCGAAGAGTGTAAAGTGAGTAAAGTGTGTGATTCTGGTCTTCCGATGGGTTGGGGCGAAGACTCGATCTCTGAACTGGTGCTTAGGTTTTGGTAGTCCTTATCAGAGGTGGTCGGCGTCTGCTCTTGAATTGAGACTTTCTTTTTGGTTTTATTAGTCTTATTATTATTAATAATGGGTTTACTCTTCACTTCTCTTTGAGTGGTATTAATATTGGAGCGAAAAGACATTATTTATAACAAAAGTATGTCTTTTAATACAATTATAATTTAAGTACAAAAGTGTCGAAAAGATGTGGTTTTTGTTTGGAGTAATTTTGTCCAATATTTCCATCATTTCATCTCATTTTTCACTTCACTTTAGTTTATTAAATATTTATTTTAGTTATCAATCAATTGATTATAAATTCAATTCAATTATAAACAAAACCAATGACTGAATGAATGAAAACATTAAAAATGATATCAATTTTGAGTTGAAAATTGAATGACGAAAACAGTGAATAAAAAGCGATTTCTTGTCATTTCTTTCCTCACTTTTAACACAATTGAAGTGAAATTAATGAAAACAAACGATGAAATCACAAATTAAACTCTGTTTACATTAAATGAGTTGTTATTTAATAATGAAATTGTAATTAAAACAAACAAATTAATAGCAATTAATATGAGTTTAATGTTGTGTTTGAGTCGCGTTTTACACTCTTTTCGCACAATAATAACGTTATGACAGGTTTTGCACAACAATCACATCATTCAATAATTGTTGCAATTATTGTTGCATGAGCATTATGCAATACATTCAATACATTCTTGGTCATTAGGCTAAATCTATTTTATTGCTTTTTCAGTACATTGTATTTGAGAAAAAAATGCTAATTTTAGGCACAAATTCTGATAATTATAGCAATAATTCTTATTAATCACAGAATTATAGAATATTTATGTTACAGAAGATGTCAATTGTTTTAAGCCTTGAATTGCCTTAAATGGTAGCATCCATTCAATTATGTTATCAAAATATAAAAAAAACTTTATGTTTAATTTCCTAGATAAACAATAAGTATATTACAGCTTAGTACAGAGTTTATTATCCTTGGAAACTGAATTTACAATAGGTAAAATTGTTTATTCTTGCACCCTGATACATATAAACAAAAGATAATTAAAAAACAATAGAAGACTCCAAATGTATAAATAAAATCATTTTAAAAAGCATTTGCATGGTGAGACAACATCAAAATAGTATGATGCAACCTCGATTTAGGAACCCTCTATTTAGGGGAATTTCGATTTATGGGACAACTCAAATAGTTATTGAAAAAGTTTTTTAACTTGCAATAAATTGACATAATTTGAAAGCACTCTCTTTTAAACTCTTAAAAATGCATTCAAATTATGCAAAATATCTTAAATGGAGACAAATATAGCAAAACTCAATTGAATGAACGTTTGTCTCAATTGGTTTAAACTTTGAAGTTGTGTTCATTCATCCGATCTTAGAAATGATTGTATCGAAGATTTGTGTCTTTTGCGGCTCAAACCTACCGCATAGTAAACGAAGTCCTCAATGAATATCTGTTTTCATCCATTGATCCGACGGTTTGTGGATTTCAATGTTGAATAAAGAATATATTTAATCGTTTGATGGCTTACAACAGATTTTGTCAAACTTTTATTCATTCATTGGTTTGGATGAGAGGATACAAAAAGAGGTCTTTTAGTCTAACAAGTATTAACTCAAATGCTTACATATTTTCTATACAAAAGCCAAATATTTGAATCTAACTAGTACAGTCTATCTCTTATTAGCGCGTCTCAACTTGAGTCGAATAAGGTCTTTATCTAGAATATCTCTATGACAAAAGAATAAAAGGATTAAGATAAACAGCTTATATTACTCAAGTTGAGACACGCTAATAAGAGATAGACTGTACAGTCAACAACCGTTGCTGGGTATGGAGTAATGGTGTTGAGCTCTCATTTCTTATTCGACGAAAGTATAAGTTTTGATAAAAGAATTAATAATTCAATACCAAGGTTAGATATTTTGAATGTACTAGTTTAAATACAGACGTAATCAACAACTTTTAAGAGATGATTTATCTGAGTTTTATCTCCTTTTTTAAATAAATGAGGGATGAGCATGCTCTTCGCGGGCAGAGACCTTGCTAAACCCCTACAGGTCTAATACCTGTTCACAACATGGCTCAAATCCCCTGATTCCCCTTTCTCGTCTCTGGATAAAAGATAAAAACTGCCCTGAACACTTTAGTGAATTTTGTTGGGTATTCCTTTATTATAAGTGCTTATAATAAACCTGTATATTCTACTCATACTCTATTCTGGTTTATTTAGAGGTTCTTTGTTTAAGTTATTGGAAGATTCTGTCATATTTGTCATCTAAAGTAGTGTATAACCTTGTTATCCTTTGATTCACACCAATGAATTAGTAAGCCAACACTCACTTTCACTGAACTAATTAACCCAGGATAACTAATTAGTTTTAATTTAATGCTAGCATTTGCTTATATATCAAAATCTCTTCAAAGGATTGACCTTACACACTTACACACCTTACACATTGAGACTCATCCGATCTAGATTACACTCTATGATTAAACTACAAAATAATATTGATTCAAATCATGAGCTTTCAAACAGAAAACAAAAATATGTTTGAAATACTTAATGTATTTTAATTGGGGATTAAATTCCATAAAATTATTACAATTATTATGGATAACAATTTATGTGGTCTGAGAGGACTGTCATCATTTGCATCAGTGTGTGGACTATGCAAGGGTCTTATAAAAGAGCCAGTCACAATACACTGTGAACATCGATTTTGCATACAGTGTCTGATGAAATGGTGTCGCACTAACACTACCTGTCCAATAGATAAGCGACCGATTACTGTGGACGACTTCAGAGATGTGCTCACACAGATGAAGCTCACCTTGTTGAATGACAGTCTATCACCTCATAAGAAAGTCTACTGCTGTTATCGGTCTGAAGGCTGTCGGACTGTTCTCTATTCAGAAGCGAAGGAAAAACACGAGAAAAGCTGTTTCTATAATCCGAGTAAATTGTTTATCTGCCACAAAAATTGCTCAAAACTTATGACAAGAAAAGAGCGATTGACTCATATTTGCGATAATCAATACAAAAAGTTTGGATTCATTTTAATACTTATCGTTATTTTGATTGTCGTTATTATATTCACTATTAATTATGAAATATATTTTGGATTATTTGATTGATTTCTAAAATTATGACTCAATAAAAATCAATTTTGAATTTCGATAACATTTAAGCTCTAATTAATACATTTCTAGCCAACACCAATACCCCCTCCCCCACTCCACTCTGGGATATTAAAAACGTTAATATGGACAAACACTAGGACAATTTCTAGGACAGGATAATTAGTTTATTCCATATTAGCTGATGCTTTCAATAAATTAAAATATAACAAAATGAGATAATTACCAAGATTCTCTGAGTTCAAAGCTGAATATTTAGACATTTAGGAGAAGTTTAGATTCCATTTGAATGATGAAACGAATAGCGAAAGAGAGACCGATTGGTGACGGAATTGAGTCTATTTGAGTGAAGAGTATTTCCGCCGCAAAGTCCTCTCAATGACTAATAGTTATGAAGAATGAATTCCTTCACTCTATATGTGTTCAAAATATTATGCAAAAAACAAACTGCTCTTCACATAACATATTTACAAATGAAGATCTATATGTTTGCACACACTTTATGCCTCTCAGAAGTATATGATCTAAGAATTCTTTGAATGCCTTAATTTGACAATCAGTCCACTATTGAGATATACTCTTCATATTTATTCTGCTTAAAAGATTCAATATATCAACAAATCTATATAACAGAAATACCATATTTTGGCCATTAATTGAGGTGGGTCATTTCATTGTTTCTAGATGTTCTATTAAAGGTATACTACCAAGTATTTTTTTATATAATCTATTACCCTTTGGAAGATATATTTTATACCAAAAAGTAAAATGAAAAGTTTGTAAGAAACAAAACTTAGGAGAGTATATTTCATTAAAATTAGACAATCTTGCTCTATATTGTTTATCCAAAGGTATACGCATTTTTCAAAATCCAGAAAGACAATTATTATGAAATATAAACATTGATGCATTTAACATGCAAAGTTCTCTTATTTAACAATTTTAATTACTCGGAATATAATTTAGTTCATACCCCGGTAATATCATAAGTATTAATTAGCAAAGTATTAATCTGCAACAACTTCCGATATATTGACTAATATTTTCCAATATATAATAGAAACCTATATTTCAAACATAAATGAATGCATTATTCTTTCAAATTATAAGTAAAAGCGTTTAAACCATTATTTGATTTGAAGTACTCTTTGTTCAGCTGTCGAACTAAGAATTATCGGATCAGTGGATGTGAACAGACATGTATTTACTATTTAAGACACTGTGCGGTAGGTTTTAGGCCGAAAAAGACAAAATCTTCGATTGAATCAGTTCTCAGTTCGGATGAATAAACTACACCGAGCTGTACACTCCGCACACCCAGTACACCCCAAACACTCTATACATTTTATTCGGGATCAATCCGATGACTCTGAAAGTCAAAATGATTCGACTCTATATTCTTCTGTGTATTTGATAATAGCGAACAATATTAGACAAATGGAGTTAATGTTAGACAACATATCCTTTGATGGATTAGAAGTTTTTAATCACATTTTTTTCAATTAGAAACTGAGTTTAGAGAAGAGCCGGAGTTTTGCTTCAGTTCACAATCACTTAAACAGAATCTAAGCGTCACTCCGAAAGTGGAGTCATTGGGGAAAGACTCGCAAAAGCGACACATATTTTGTGTGGTAAACGTCTTCTCATATCTGTTACCTCTTTATCTGAAAACTAAATCTGAGGCAAAACACGTGAAAATATTCAACTTATTAACTAAATTATATTCTTAGTCTCATATTACAAATGAGTCACTCAAACATCTAAACAAAAATAAATATAAACAAAATTCTAGGTCTTTATTCACTAAAAACATTCACCTTTGTAAGATTCCTAGAGTCTACTATTTATTAAAAAGAAGGGAATAAATCAAAGCAATAAAACTTAATATAATTAAATAATTTTCTAATTAACTTTAATAGAAACGGGTCTCTGTTTTGTGGAGTATAAATAGCAAGTTCATTTGAATCCATTCTCTAGAAAATTTGAAAAGCCTAGCTTTTATATGAATGCTATAGTTTTACTTTAAATGGCTTGGTCATTTTTAAGCTAAGTAACTCGAGTATTAACTTGGAATTGATTACAAACGATGAGTTTGGAAATATATTTAAGCATTTATTTTGATTATAAAGAAATCATACATTTATTGAGAAAATACGGTTACGAAGGGGATGGGTGACGACGTGAGTCTATTTGACTGAAGAGTGTTTCCGCCGCAAAGTCTTCTCAGAGAAGAGTCAAAGACAAGACTTCACTCTATATGTGTTCAAAATATTACACAAAAAACAAACTGCTCTTCACATAAGAGACTCACAAATGAAGATCTATATGTTTGCACACACTTTATGCCTCTGAGAAGTATATGATCTGAAAATTCTTTGAATGCCTTAATTTGACAATCAGTCCACTATTGAGATATACTCTTCATATTTATTCTGCTTAAAAGATT
>JAQIWF010001244.1:0-12769 GCA_034694965.1 Ceratozetes gracilis | reverse complement strand
AAACAATGATTTATCATTTTGTAATTTAGAAATGTTAAATTATTTACATGAATCATTGGTAGGCCTGGAGAGCCATAGCACTTTATGTTAGCACTTTCTAATAGCACTTTTGAATTTTAATTGTCCATACTTTTCTGATTGCGCTTAACTAAACAGGTTTTTGCTCGGTCCTATCATGTTGGGCTAAGCGACAACTAAAATGTATGCAATGTTAAGCTCCAAAAGTAACGTCAGAAAGTGCTATTGTTCTCCAGGCTTACTCATTAGAAATAAATTTATGATATTTTGAAAATATACTCTTTCAAAATTAAATCTATTTGTTTGAAAATTAAGATTTCTGAAGCGAATAAATAAACGTGGATTATTTTTGTTATAAATTTCATCTAGTTTTCTTTTACATAGTATATATAATTTGTTGATTACAGGAATTAATTTATCAAAAATGTCCGCAACTGATAATCCCAACCAAATACCTAGAATACCCCCAAAATTACAAATAAATTCAATGAAAATCATTTGCGGTAAATATTGTATCGAAATATCAGGCAATCGATTGAGCTTTACTTCAATTGCTGCAATTGCTGAATCATTTAACTTTTCACTTTTAATTTTTGTCTCAACTTGCCAAATGTAGTTATGATACTTACAATCATATCGACATTCTTTCTTACACTTTATACTTGCATAATTTGATGAATATTCAAAGACTTTTGTATAAAACCCAGACCATATACAATTGATTTCTGTATCATTCTTAGGTATACCAAGTTTTGCAAATTGATCTTGTTCAAATTTTTCAAATCTCACTATGTGAAAAGGAATTTCTAATTTCTCTGTCTTGCACATATTTGAAATGAATTTCATATAACAGGATGCAATACAATCTGATCTCATGTTAATATTTGCGTATTTATAATCAAGATCATAATTGAAACAATCAACATCATTATTACCGATGATCCTCTTACAATCCAATATTTTCTGAAGATTTTATGAATTTAGTATTGTTAGAAAGGTAGAAAAGAACTGTAAATAAGTATTTTGCTAGAATATGGTTTGGCCTGCTAACCTGGCTTAAATTAACGATTCTTAAAATGAATTAATTAGCATGCACAATATTCTGTTATAAGACTAATAAGATGTAAGCATTGATGGCTCATCTGGTTAGCGCGTCTCTACTGTAAACCTGACTTGCCCTTTAATCAGAACATTAAAATCATTGAAAAAGTTCATTTTTAAGGTATACAAACAAAGATTCAAGTTCAAATTTGTATAAAAGTTAATAATCTGCATGTAAAAATGTGTCATAAGCTGGGCAAGTCAGGTTTAAAGAATAGACACTCTAACCAAATGAGCCATCAAAGCTCATATGTTATAAAGTTTTACAACAGAATATTGTGCATGTTAATTAATGTAATTTAAGAATCGTTAATTTAAGCCAGGTTAGCAGGCCAAATCATATTCTAGCAAAATACTTATTTACAGTTCTTTTTTACCTTTCTAATGAATACTAAATTCATAAAATCTTCAGAAAATATTGGATTGTAAGAGTTGACGTATGTCATTCTAGCAGGATCTGTAAATACCTTTTCTGAGATTAGGTGCAGATACTTGGGAGTGGCAAATATTTTTGATTTATCAATATTTAAATGACAGTGATAATATTTCTCTTGTTCAAACATTAAAACATGAAAAATATTACCATAATAGTTAAGTCCTATTGCATTAAAAGGATCGATTTGCACCATTATTAATTAATTAACTTGTTTCTAAAGATTTATTTTTAAAATGACATCTAGATATTTAAAATCTTAATTTTTACTATGATTAAAATAGCTGATATATTTTTATTTTTAATGTGAATTTTTTGTAATTAATATGTAATATAACCGCCCAAAAAACAAACTAATTTAATCTTGGGCGAAATATGGATCAAATTAAATTTTGAAATTACATACAGTATAATTTCCCAGTTGTTGATTCCCCTGCTGTTAAATCTATCTATTGTTAGGTAATTTTTGATAACCGTCAAACAGCTCCCCCATTGACATAATGCTAAAATTGTTTCCCAGTTGTTAGATCCCCCAGTTGTTTGGTAATTCATAATTTACTTTGGACATAACAACTGGGGAATTATACTGTATTTGTCTTCGGTAAATTGTTCCATGTTTTGGGGTGCTTAAGGGGGAGAATCAGCAATCATCTTTACCCTCTCCCACTATGAACATCTTTTTATTTTGTCATAATAAATTATATCATTAATTACAGTATAATTCCTCAGTTGTTGATTCCCCTACTGTAAGATCTCTCTATTGTTAGGTAATTTTTGATAACTTTAAAACAGGTCCCCTATAGACATAAAGTTAAAATTGTTTCCCAGTTGTTAGATTCCCCTATTGTTAGATAATTTTGGTCTACTTTGGACATAACAACTGGGAAATTATACTGTAATTTGCTCTTCGTCTATTTTTTATAACTTATCACTGATAGACTTTTTATAAGTTTTCAGATATTTTTTTTTATATATTTGTTGGTATATATTAGATGGGTATGATGTTTGCAATGAAAATGTTTTCCAAAAAAAAATTTTTGCCAAATTATATTCTAAATAACTTTACAATTTATTTAATTAAATAAACCTAGCATGTTAAATAATTTTCTAATTATTAATGAGTTAATGATTTTTAAATAGATTAAAAACTGTAATTAAATCTACAACTAAATTTTAAATATCGTGATAAACTAATGTTATATGTTTGGAAAAAGAACTGGAGTGCGATATTTATCCTACTCATTTTAATAACAAATTTTGGACATATTTTTAAAATCAAGTTTTACCGTAAAAATAAATAGAAAGTTTCTTTATGAAAGTTATTAGCCATCCCTGCATTTACATTACATTTTACACAGACTACAACTGTCACCAATACATTAAAAGTATTTTAAACCTACCATTAAATAAGGTACTTACTATTGATGTATGACAAACCAGCCGATATTGCGTAAAAATTTATTCTAAAGTCATTTTTATCAAGATGCGCTTGGAATTTTTTGTTAAGATTTACTATAAATAAACATGAATAATTTGTCTATGTTACCAAATTAAAACCTTAAAAAAATATTCTAGTGGTTTTTTGTTTATGCTTGATAAAATCAAATGTTCAGGAAAGTGTCTCTGTAAATTACCTTTATAACAAAGGAATTTTGGAAGTTTTTAAAAATATAGTAGAATCAAAGATTAACACAAGATTAGAGTAACTTGAGGAACTTGGTTATCGTTATAAATAACAAGATAGTTTATAAAATAAGAATACCTAAAAACCATTTCTTCCAAGTTATTAAATTTTATGTTGATGGTAATTTTAAATTGGGTCTGAAGATTTGTGAAAGTTGTAATCTCACAATAAATGTAAAGTAAAGACTGAAGTTTGTTTTAAATTATTTTGTTTTTTACACTTTAGCAAGTTTATGTGTGTCAGGGGTCGACATCCAATTCACACCTCAGGGGATGGGTAAAATGGCGGATTTTTAAGATCAAACCTTAGGGGAGGTATTAGGAAGGATATTTTCCAAAAACGTTCAGGGAACGTTAAGGTTTCAAAAACAAAGATGGAGGGGGTATTTTGACAAAATCTCAAACCTCAGGGGTATCCGCGTTTACCCCCCCCCCTATGGCGACCCCTGGTCATATGTGAACTTGTAGGATATTTTTGCTTTAGATGGAAGGGTTGTCATAGATTTGGTCACTTTGTTTCTGAATGATCTCTAATTTGTTTACTGATGAAAAGTGGTGTAAATGTCAACACATTTGTGGTAATCATCAGAAGAATGATAATAATCGCGATATTATTCTAATAGTTGTTTAATGAAGTGATTCATTGCATTCACTTTGAGTTATACCATAATTCTGTGCGATATCTCATTTCCAATGAATTTAAATCGTGAGTCAATATAATTGCCAGAATTGCCCTAATTTTTGTTTATGGTTTAAATTTGAATCATTAAATGCCCATGGACTATATACAGTAAACTGAACTTGCTAATGTAATTTTGCTCAAATTAATGATGTTGTGGCAAATTTTGTTTGATTTTTATTTTGCTGCGTTTAGTTTGATTTATGAGTAAAAAAGCGGTTTATTTAAAGCTCTCATTCAATGAACACTTCATCTCATGTTATGTTTTACTCATTTCCTAATTGACTGCTCTTTAGGTTTGAATAAATATTAGACTAAATCTCTCCAAATGTATTCAATTTATATTTAGAAGCTTTTAATGAGAGAAAGGGAAAGCCTTCCAAATCATTGGGTTCTTCTTAATCAGAGATGGCCAAGCTCAGCGACGACAAGAGTTCTCCACCCTGATACAAAAATTTCCCACAGATTAAATGTCTGTTCAAAATTTTCCCCATAGACTTAATATCTGTCTATAGACGTTATGCTAAATTTTCAATCCGCGACGGGGGGGGGGGGGGGGGTATCCCAAATTTACGACGAAAGGGAATTTTGGCTCTCCTTGTTCTCAATACTCTTTAAAGCATTCATTTGTTGTGTCAACACTTTTCGAGTCGGAATCCATTTGATAATTGCTTTAAATGATTAGTAAATTGATTTTCAATTATTTGTGGCAAATATGAAGAACTAAACCCTTAAAAGTTGTAATGAAAGTAAAGACAATTGAATGACAAGTCATTTAGTGATAAGTTTTGTTTGATTTAACTATTATTTTGTCGTTACTAACGATTTGATGTCTTTTCTGTCAAAACTTAAGTCTACAGTCGATTCATGTATTGTGCAATGAGTTGGAAATAATGCCTTTACTTTGGAATTGTTTCAAATCTAATGACATATTTTTGCCAACAATTGCTTCAATTGTTTGCTTAGAAGTGTTAAGACGTAACCGAGTGTTCAGATCTTCAATTATAATATGAGTTTCGGTTCGGAATCTTTGCTTAAAGTCTTGTTTTTCTTTGAAATCAAGGAGTGATTAATTAATATTATGATGAAAATGGACCCGAATATAATTGCCTGTCATGTGATTGTGAACCCACATGAATGCGAGGGCTCTATTGCTGAGGCGAATGACTGTTTGCGGTCAGTTTGGGGTAAACTTGAGTGGTATGACCGAAAACAACGGTTTTGTCCGCATCTTATCTCCGCTGAGGATTCAGATGAGGTCAAGTATCTCATCGATAAAGTAACGGCTGAAGAGTCACCGGTCATGGAGTACGACAGTAGACTGAGTTCAGGTCAAGAGCTTAATATATCCATTGACTTGCAGTCCAGGGTTAGAGTGGTTTGCGATCAGTTTCGTCAGATGAAGAATTTGCTTCAATTGTTATATAATAACATCAATTTAATCGTTAAAAAAGCAGACTTTCGTTAAAATATGTCTCGTTTTTGGCCAAAAAAAGCACATTTCGTCCACAGCTGTGAAAAGTATATCAAATGAGAGATTTTTCGCCTAAAAGTCATCAACGAATCAAATTATGGAAATGTGTTTAATGTTTGAATTATTTGATAGATTTGACTCTCTTTTAGTCAATAATATATTGTATAATAAAATAATTTTGAAAACATAACTGAGTTTTAATTTCTACTATATTTGCACGTAATGTAAGTTAACGTAATATTTGTTATCTTTGCCAATCTATTTCTCAAAAGTGTGTTAATGGTTCAATTCATTTCATTTTATACTGGCAACATTTAACAAGCCTATTTTTAGAAAAACTTGATGCTTCAAAATGAATGAGCTCTTTCTGCTTGCTTTATTAAATTTGGCTCAAAACGCGTTTATTCAGCCATTATTTTCCAATTTGTCTTAACTATTAATCACAAGAAAGGATGTCAAACAAGGGATTTAACCAAGATACCCTATCTCAGGATTTGAAAATGACATAATATTCCATTTGAATTGATATACAAATCCAGTCTCCAATATATTGAATGCTTTATATACTGAGACAGTACTTTTCTAGCGTTAGGGCATTGCCTGGATAGTAAAAGGGGAATATTTTATTAGTTTCAAGTTTGCATTAGTTGGTCTAAGGACTGTTTAATACGGAATCCACAGATATTTAATGCAATAATAAATTTCTCTTTTTCAAACTTGGTATTCTACATAGAAAAATTTGGTTCCAACTTGGTGAACTAGACAGATGTTATTGTATTTTGCTTTGTTGCATGCTATACTTGAATACCAGTATATTCATTCAAACTATTTGTGAACTCTTAACATATTACTGCTGGTTAAGGGAAATGGGAATATTCCTCCAATTATGTGAGGGTTCGTCATCTCTTCCACTTCAATGAGAAGTTGTTATCAAACGATGAGATTTCAAATTTTAGGGCTATTTTGGACTATTGAGAGTAAATTTGAGAATTGAATTGTTTTGCAGTCAAATAATGACACGATTTCTAAATGTTCAGTCATTTCGTTTGGAAATATGTTTTGAATTCTGAATAAAGTGATTATTAATAGGATGTTGTGCTCACCGTTTGCTGGGAAGTCGATATTCAATATTCAATTATAGCTCAAACTCAAGCTTTAAACTCATTGTACTTTCAGTCGTAAGTTTAGTTTAAGCCTATTCTGTGAGATATCATCCCTTTTTAGTAAAGTATTAAAAGTGGGACAGACTTCCAGTTCCTTTAGTGTGAAATACTTCGAGTCATTCCTTTGTTAACAAGTTTTACGAAAATTAAAGCTTTTTTATATTTTTCTATTAAAGTAATATTTGAATTGAAATGTATTTTGTGGTCAATTGGTGTGTCTTTGTGTTAACTGTCGCCGCATTTAATTTAATTGAATGCCACCCGACTGGAGCCCCGGAATCTACTTGTGCTGATTTAAAGCCACATCACGGGGTAGAGCCTCAGACATCGAAATCGCCATTTGTGCTGAAAGGTCGCCCAAAGAACCACTCGATTGAACTGATTATTGAGAGCACAGACAACATTCCATTCCGCGGTTTTGCAGTACAGGCCCGACTCTCTAATGCCACGTCCGGTGCCATCGGAACTTTTGTGGTCAAAGGAAATAAGTTTCACACTATTTCCTGCTTTGGAAGTCCTGATGTAAGTTCAAAGAAGACTAATTTAGAGCTAATTTATATATATGTAGAACACTGTCACTCATTCTGACCGATCGGACAAAAATAAGTTGACTGTGGAGTGGATTCCTGCCGTCAATCACGAGCACGACATGCAAATAGTATTTGTCGGAACTGTTGTTAAGACGGCCCAACAGTTCTGGACTAATCTCATATCGGAAAAGGTAATTCTCAACACACATGCCGTTGGGGTCAACACCGTTGACGACCACCACAACCACCAAAAGGTATTATCATTTATTCAATAAAGTTGTAATCGTTTAAGAAATTTCCCAAAATTATAGAATTTTATTTAAATTGTTTGCTGTTTTGCTGTTAAAATAGGACTCAAAAGTAAACTCCAAAAAAGTAAAGAACAGTTCGTCCGACAAATCCACTAATTATTTGCTGATCTCTTCCATTGTTTTATTACTATTCAGTAAAATCTAATGTTTGACTTCTAATTAAAGATTTTATTTTATGTTTCAAATCTTTTAAAGTTTTATATTAAATAATCAATAAGTTGTACCAAAATTTAGAGCTTTTATCCGATAAAAACATTAATAAGTTTTAATTAAATGTATTTTTACTAAAATTGTGAAACATATGGAATCTATTCCGACAAACCCTATACTTCTTCGTAAAGAATTTGGATATTAATTCTGTAATCATTGAAATTAAGGCTTTTGTGGAGTTCATCAAACCTTTGAGGAAACCATCAAATGCACAGAAGATTTTTTATTTACTATTTTATATAAAATACAAAGAAATTAAAGATATTTTTATTCAATGAAACCATCAAACGGTAAATAAAACATTTCATTCAAAAAGTGTTTTTAGGAAAAAATTATTGCCTGACTCCTAGTTTTGACATATTTTTATGGAAGTGATGGGGAAGGGGTGCGTTAATGAATATATTGCGACCCTCAACGCCAGCGCCGGGCAGACAGTATTGCATTGCATGTAAGTGCAGAGGAATATGTCTGACCTTTGCCTGTCTTACGTTTAGGGCAAAAAGCATATCATTTGTGAGCTTTTGTGGCGCTATTTTATCCAAATGTGAGTACTTGTGGTCACCCAATATCGGACACCGGAGGCCAAACCCTAAATGGACTCGAATTTGATGACGAACTCCTGTTTTGGGCCAAACCTTTGAATATAAGATTTGATTAAAACTGTGGACTACTTGTTGTCGAACACTCTTTTTGTATTCCAATGAAGTGATCGACAATTACCTCAATTAGAGCTGTATTTTGGTGTTGAGAAACCACTTTGTATTGAGTTACGGCTCGTTTGGCGGTCTTCGAGGGTTTACTTATCTTTTTATATTCTTCCAGTGCTTCAGGTCTGAGAACCATCCGCTCCCTATCGCCACACTTTCCAACCTCAATGGGAATATCAATAATGCCTTCGAGTTGGTCGGGAACACCACGAGATATGCAGAGGTATCGCTTTATAATGGAGTGCTCCACAAACATCTTGTTTAAATCTTTAGCCTTTTCCTGAGTTTTGGCCAATAATAAGACTCCAGTCGTGTCTTTGTCTAATCGGTGGACAGTATATAACTTTTGTATTCCAAAGTGTGAACACATTTGTGGTAAATATTCGGTCAGAACGGGAGAAGTATTGGACTCCTTTGCATGGATAGACATTCCGTACGGTTTATTTATGGCGATGATATCCCTATCATCGAAGAGGACTGAGTCCATCAACAAACGAAGGATGTCTTCACGGGTTAGCTTCGTATAGTCAAACACCTGTGCACTCAATATTCTAAATCCTATTGCAATGAAAATATTATTAAACATTTGATATTAAGTGAGGATTACATCAAATTAAGGTTTTAACAAATTATAGGAAAGCATTGAGTAATTCAAACCTTTTGAGTCGAGTTTCTCTCCTTTTAGGCCAAAAGCCGATCGAAAATCTTTGACTTCTTGTGTAAAAAGTTTTGGATATTTTGGTAACTCTTTTCCACTTTGAAGGTCTTCCAGATATTGAGATCCTGTTCGCGGAGTCTTCTTATACTTGTCTGCAGTCGGTTTCACTGTTTCTAACTTAATGTCCATTTGTTCGTCGATTTTCTTTTGAATCAATTCTTCAAAATCATCAAAATTTTCTATTGATTTATGATTTAAATCGATATCCAAATCAAAATTTTGCGAAAATAACTCCAATTTTAGTGGAGATTCAAATTCGTGTCTTTTTACTCTTGAATTCTCTTCAATGTTATTATTTACTGGTTCTTGGTATACATTCTGAGCACTTCTTGGGCTAAATTTCTCAATTGATGCTAATTCTGAAGACTTCTCTCCGAGAAATTCATTAAAGTCTTGGCTATACCTGAAACTGATTTTACGTTTAAATAAAGGCTCGATATTTGGATTTCCAGCAAAATATTGTCTATCAATGAATCCCAAGTGAGAACTCATTGCATTGGATTCACTCCTATTATCGGGTGATATGTCTGTCCCTTTTGGTTGAAAATCTTTTAATTTATCAAAATATTGTTCTTCGAAAATATTCTCATTATTTGAGGGATTTTGGGCTAAAAGACAATTAAATTAATTATCTTTAAATAAATCATTTAATTTATACATTCATTTTGTGCCTCAATTTGACTCTTATTTCGCAGTTTGTCCTCAAACTCATTCACATTGAATTTGAGTTGAGTGTTGTGGGGGTCATATTGACCATGATATTTTGGGTTATTATCTGAGTCTAGTCTTACTCTACCGAAAGTAGTGGTTAAATAGTTTTGGTCATTCATTTTTGACTGTCGACTGTCCACCAACTCCTTGTACTTATCAATGACATCGTTTTGATCATCACTTTTCTCATACAAACCACTCATTTCTTTGTGATTTGAGTCGAAAATGCCTAAGTAGTCAATGTTCTTGGCATTATTATCAATTGAACTTTTTGAATCACTTTTTGATGGGTCACTTTTGGATGAACCAGTAATGTGTGAACTGTTTGTGTTGTGATATCTTATGCGTTGAGATATTAATGCAAACAATTGTTTGTTTGTAAGACTTTTATTCAATTTGTTTAACATTTTGATGCTTTTATTCACAATTAAAATCATTTCAATTGACTTCAAAAATGATCAAAACATGAGAGCAGACGACATGTGATTACTGTTTATATGCCTTCACTGCTATCTATGGGTCAAAATGGGAAATAGTTTAATTAACAGACAGGATCATTTAATTAAATTAGACCGCAATGGTTGTAATCATGTATTAATTTCCATCTGTAATCCCTGAGTGGTTGTCGTCGTCATCATGAATTATGCTTATCATAATGTTCCCGATTTTGACAATGGGCAAGTGCATATTTTTATTATTCTATATATTCTGCCCTTGGTTTCTTAATTAAGATAGTTAACTTTTTTGAACTTAAAGTTTTATTTGTTTTTAATATGTTTTCAATATTCTTAAGCATTTATTTGAGGTTGTTCAAATAATTGGTATCACTTAGGATGTAGTATATTTCCGGTAGTAATCATGTAGCTAGTTTACATTTGCTTAGAAAATTACTTATTTAAAATGAAATAACATTCTATGAATGTCTTCAATGAAATTATAAAACAAATCACTTTTCAATTGAAGGCTAATTGAACTGACAATCAATTTTTGTAAAGATTTATGTCTATTTCAACAATAGTTAAAAATTTTCCCACAATTTCCAATATTATTATATGGTATTAAAGTACACCTGTTCTCTATAAATGACTAAGCTTCTTATTGTTAAAGTAAGAGTATTTGTTTTTCATTGCTGAAAATTCAGCTAATTACCAAGATCATTAATTATGTAACGATCCAAATATGATTAGAATTTAATCTTGATCACATATCGAATTATTCTTAACTTTATGACGATGAATATTCTGAGCAGTTTTGTCTCTAAGCTTAAGAGATAAAACATTTAACTATATTTAAGAAATAATTGTCATTTGAATATATTCCATTTGAACAGGGTCCAATGTTATTCCCACTTCATCAGGTAATACTTGTCCTGCATTAGTTTCCCACGAAGTGGTGAATAACTGCTGATCGCAATTATGACTCAGTATATTCTCTGATGTATTAAAGTGAGGTTCACATGGAAAGATTCTTTCATTGTACTTGCTAATTTCTTTAAATGCTGATGCTTGACATTTGAATAGGTAAGAATGAAGATTAAATTTGGGATTATCTGGTTCATAAATTGGCCTGTGCTACAAGGTTAAAATATTAAGTTTTGATACTGTTTTGAGTGTTATGAAGTTCAATTATTCCATAACTTTTAATAAATAAATACTTAAATATAAAAATACCTTGATTATTTGTATTGGTCTTGTTAAATTTGTCTTGATGAATTTACAAAAAGTTTGGTGTTTGTGCCCAAAGGGGACGACAACCTTAAATTAAGACATTTTGACAATAAGAAAGTCAAATATTTAACTGACTTTCATGTTATGATCGATGACTTCAATATTCTTCTCTTTAAAACCCTTTTTGCGTTCAAAAAAATTAATGAAAACGACTCCACTCTTATCGTGCTTTGAAATTGACTCCACATTTAGCGGGTCCTCCGAATTATAGGCCCATATAATGTTTGATTGTTCAAGCTCATTCTCATATATCTCCAGGTCCTCTAATGAATCACATGTCTTGTATTTTCTGTGAAATTGCAAGATGGTATGCGTCGAATTCTCAGCACTGAATGTTAAGAACCAGTCTTGTTTAACATCTGCAGTCGGCCTTTCATACCTGTCCACCCAAAAGTCCTACAACTCACTCTGCTTTAATTTACATGAATAATTATACAATCATAGTTAATACCTTAAAGACTGTATGTCCACTATCAGTAACCCAACCAATTGCCAGATCAGACTCAGTCATCAGTCCATGTGATGAAAATCCAAACCCAACCCAACCTTTAGTTTTCACCTCTATTCTGATGGATAGAGTTTTTGTGGTTTCGCAGGTTTTCCATAAAAGTAAATAATTCTCATTAATAAGTCTACTTCCAGACCACTGATCATCGACTTTATTATAAACTGAACAAGTAACAACATTTAATATTAATTGCGTTATTAGGATCTTGTTTATCATTTGAAAATTGTTTGAAACTATAATTCACACTAAAATTTATAAATAAATAAAGTTACCCAGATTGTATATATCAATTTGAAATGTTGACGTCATGCAAATATGGATGAGCAAGGAGGAGGTTAACATAAAAGTATACAATTTACTATTGTAATTCAGATATTATCAAGGGCAGGGTTATCCAACTCATATTTCAGGGGGGATTAAAATACCCTCCTCTAGGTTTACAAACTTCAACAGACCTAATGCTTGTTCATAGACGCAATGTTAAGAATTTTGATTTACAAATCTCAGAGGAGAGGGGGGGGGTTCACATCTCGAAACTGGTATTCCGTCCCCTATGGACACACCTGACTGTAATGCAATTATTAAATTCCAAGAAATTAATCATTTGTTTTCAAATACCACTTTCGATTATGTTGTCAAGGTTAAATATAAAAAGAATGTGGATGTAATAAAATGTTTATTGTATTTATAAAGATTACTTGTTGATAATGTAATGAATAAGCAAGTCAAACTCTAATTACTCATATTTTCAATTTTTAAATAAAAGTTCAAGAATATGTTCATGGTACTAGTAATT
>JAQIWF010001243.1:0-12773 GCA_034694965.1 Ceratozetes gracilis | reverse complement strand
CTCAAGAATCACGAATGGATTCGTCAGGTCTTCGAAGAAGTCCAACAGAAGAGAATGAAAAAACACACAAAAGTGGCCTTGAAAATGATAACCATTGCATTTATCGCTTCTAATACTTCATTGCTCCTCATTCTCCTTATTCTCTCATTATTTCAAGTGTCTTATCATTAGAGCCGAGTCTTTCTTTGGATTCATTAGACGAGTGGTAACAGCGCCGCAATTGTAGGCCTGCGTTGTGTGTTAGGCAGCCATCAGTGTTAGTCTTAATACTTCTGTCGACACCGCACCCCAATCGCCCCATTCGTACATTTTTCTTATTTATATCCGTATAAATGAGTGATGCATTCGCTCTTCAAAAACTTGTTTGGAAGGCACTCACCAAATGCATAGGGATTGACATTATTGCTTATATAACGAGATGTGCCGATACTTGCAATCGTTAGAAGACTTGCCAGACATCCACCAACTTTGGTAATACTGTGGCACTACTACCCCAACAATATTTGAGCCATAGTTTGATAGTAATAAAAAGCAAAGCATGCAATTTGTGTTAAGGCATGTTAGGCATCAATGATTTTACGGAATCCAATCTAATTGTAGTCTATTCTAAGGCCTATTCATTGCATTGAATTCAGTGAACACTTAGTTTACCCGACACTCCACTCAACCACTGCTTGAGATTCTATTAAACTATTTTCTCTTCTTTTCCATCTATTTTTTACCTAAACTTTTCTTTACTCTATTGAATAATATCTGCTTTATATTAGAGAAATGTTTCGCGAATTACAGATATTTGAACCAAATTGTTATCCCGTTTCCATTCTGTGCTGCAATTGATCCCCAATTTAGTCCTTTAATTTGTGTTATTATTTCGATAAACTTTTGCACACATTTTAAAGAATTCAATGCAAAGGTTTTCAAAATAAAGTTTGAAAGGAATAAAAAATAAAATTACAGAAAAGTATTTATATTTTCATATCATTATAAGTGATTTAATGCTAACTGCAGTTAATTGAATAAAATATAAGTTCAGTCTATTCTTAGTCAGAATTATGGCTCTTTTAGAGCCCGTGTTGTCTAATAAATCAAAAATGTTATTGACTTTAATGAAGAGACAATAAATATTAGGAAACAATGTATGACATAACCGATTACTGAAATACGATAGCTTTGACTGCATTCAAATGCAAATAATGACAAATGTTTTCCATCAGATTATAACTCACAATAAGTTGTCTTTTAATTCAAATGAGTATTTAAAATACAATTTTCCCTAATCTTCCAAAAATAAAATATTTAGAAAAGAAATTTTATTTAATATTTTAGCGAATCATTGAAAAACTTGTGAATCACTTTTGATTTCGATTATACATTAATTATAGCTCAATGTCATTGAATGATCTTGATACATTAACTCACAATTTATTTATCAATTATACATCTATTTTGAAGGGTGATAATGTGAAAGCATAATTCAATTATGTTATTCAATGACATTTCAAATTTTTTGTTACACTAAAAATTAATTTCATGGTAATCATTGTTAACTCGTTTTCATTGAATCAACCATTGATTCAATTCTTCTTTTGTTAGACTTTATATCGATTTAAAATTGTGAGTATTTTATCGTTTGTAAAATTGCTTAAAATGCAGTTTAATGGCAAATAAACGGAATTTTATAACATTGCAGTCGTTTTATTTCGCTAAAAGTTTTCACTTTCAGTGAATGTTTTAAATATTTTTGAAAAGAAGTGAAACTGAAAGCGAAAATAGTGTTCAATAATAAAGTATAGAATTCCTTCTCTCGAGTAGTAATTGAAGAGAAGTAATACAAAGCTTTATAACAAAAGGTGAGGGGGAGGGCTATATAGAGGGCTTTGCTGGGCTATATGGAGACAAAAACGTTGAAAGTATTCAATGATCTCCATATAGGCATCAATGCACGACATCCATATCAGGGCTGTCCACTCCTTGTTGGACTCCATCAATACATACACTAAGAAAGCATAAGCCGTAACGGAGTGACTGTTTAGCCAGAAAAGGCCAGAGAGGGAGAGGGAGGGCAGACAACTGCACAAAAACATGCAAATATAATAGAGAAAACTTATAATAAAGAGAGGGAGAGAGAGGGAGGGAGGGAGAGAGAGAGAGAGAGAGAGAGAATGTTGATATAGCCGGAGGTAAAGAAGTTTTTCGGCAAAGCTTTCAATATGACAAATAAGTGCTCATAGCTATGATGCAGCACATTCTTTGGCACTGTTGCTGCGAACTCTCAGCCCATTAAAGGATAGCCTCTTTTTCAACATATATTTCATTTTTACACGAGTATTAAAATGTACTGAAAACCTGTGAGCACTCAACTCTTGTTATGAATCCTAAAATGAAGACATGGAGTCATTACATGCGATTATCGTCTGGTTATTGTCCGAATGCCAACACAAACACTTCATACCATTCCCTCGTTTCAGACAATACTGGAATCAAATTAATTTCAATCCAAATGTTTAGAAATTCTTTTCTAACCACACATTTGTGTTATTAGTTTTCACATAATTTACTTCAATCTTTAAAGACCAGTAATTTTCCATTTTTCCCTTTGAATGGGCAAAAATTGTTGCCAAGTCATGAATCAGAGAGTGGTCTCCAATAAGAATACGCAGGATATTCATATTCATTATGCTCTTTCACGTCTTTGCAAATCTGAGAGCATTTAATTTACTGACAGATTCAGTTCAAACAACAAATCAAAATAATTTTAATGATATTCAATATATTATTTTGAATCTATAAATGCATTTCTGAAGATTCAGAGAAGATTTTGCCGGAAATTTATCAAAAGAAAAACTATTCAATCAAATACTGAAAGCGATTTATCGAATAATAAGAATTCAAAGCTTTTTCGTAGATTTCAAATAAGATAATCATTTGATTTAAATCTATTCAATAGGAATGACATTTAAAAGGATAAGGATTTCAAAAAAATTTCTCGAATGTCACTTTCATAATCATATTTGCGAACATTTATAACCTTTCAAACTTTATTGAATGACATGAAATTCAAATTTTTATTCAGAAGATTTTGTTAACAAAATATTTATTCAATTGTTTATAAATATTCAGATATTATTATGCGAGTCATAAAAATATAAATCTTGTTTAATGCAATTTCCTTTCATCTCTATAGCATTGATTATGCAGTGAATTTTTGCCATCGGATATTGCATTTGGCAAAAGTTATTTGTCTGCACTTTTAATCTCCCAATTGGAATATTTGGCGAATTGAAATCGCTGTCACCCCACTGCTAAATCCCATTTCGCCAGATCCCATTAGGTTAGGCAACTTCAGGTTAGGAAACGTTAGACTAGGTTAGGTTAGGTTCAAGCTAAAGAAATACACTTAGCTTATTATCAAATTAGATACTTTATAATTTTTGGCAATGTGGGATTTGGCGAAATGGGATTTGGCTAAATGGAATTTAAAGAAGTGGGATTTGGCGAAGTGTGGTGGAACCATTGAAATCATCCAAAATAAACTATGTCTCGGATGTAATGCAATAGAATCTCATATTATATCAAATTATAAAACTTTTAGAGTCTTTTATCTCTCATACCATTGAATGCCTAAAAAATTCCCACAGAATTCAGGTTTCAATAATGAGATCAATGCATAAATTGAAAGATAAATTCAATTTTATCTTTTCATCCAATAATGTCTTCACTTCAGAAAATCTCCAAAAAATGTTGTTCTCTATATTGAGAGCTATCATCTTCTTTGTTATTGAGGAAAGACCGGTTAATTACCATGTTAAATTAAATTTGTATTCAGTTTCAATCTTATGATTGTTAGATAATTTTTGCAAAGAGTCTAGCCATTAGACTAATCTTGGGTATCCTTGATTTATATTATTAGCAATGCATAGCAAATCGAAGGACGAGTCAGTATTTTGCAAATTCTTGATAAAATGTTTGATAAATTTGAAACTTTTCATTCCGAGAGGTATTTAATTAGAACCAATTTTTTCTTACTCTCCACATGAATGGGCTGTCAATCAGTCAAAAGTGAAACAAAATGAAAACATCTCATAGACTCAAGTATTTGAGGTATTTTTGAGCCCAAATGTTAATCAAGTTTTCGTTGAAGAATCTTAAGATTTAAATCATAAAGAAATCTAAGATATCACTGATCTCTCATTGATATCATGCTTTGAAAGCCTCCAAACATTGAAAGACATCAACATTTTTGACAAAACATATAATTCATTACTTTTTCAAGTTTTCTAATGTATAATAAAACGAGATTTAAGTGAAGATAGTTGTGAATAGCGATCACTAATAATAGCAATGATTATAATGCAATAAATATCATTTGCATATATTTGTTAAATGCTTTTTCGTGACAGACTGTGTAGGAGTTGAGAGCACAGGAGTGCACTTAAACCGATACCATTATGAAATTTTTTACATTAACTTAAAATTGTTGCGCTATTAAAGCAGTGCTATTCAAGGCTGGAATGCAGTCCAGTCCACCACTTTGTGTGCAACCAAATGATGATAAAGTTTTCGATTAAATTAATGATAATCTCTAATATCTAACAGACATTAATGAAAACGGATTTGTTCGCACTTATCACTCGCTAAAAAACTCGGCAATAAATTACTGAAATGTCTATAAATTATTTATATTCAATCACTCTTTGAGTGAAGACTCAGATCATTGATAACAAGTGATCTGAGCTAACAATTAGAGCACATCCTCTCTCACTATTGACAGAGTGTTTGCTTAATTTGTTTGAAAAAAGGCATAAAATCTGATTAATTTCAAGTTAATCAGTGATTCACTAAATGATGCCTTTAATGTCAATTAGTTATAAAACGTTTTAAATAGCTTTTGGAGAGTTAGTTGAGATCAAAGCCATATAAGAGTCACATGTAGTGGTGATGTAGTTCCAGTGGTGATGCGTTTGATGTGAAATCAATGGTAACTTTGATTTTCGTAATCATCACTTGAGGCAAATCGTGTTTCACTTTTGCATAACTTTACAACTCATCTGAACGCTAAAAGAGAGGAATACCTGTTAGAGCCTTAATAAAGGCAGAGCACAGGTTTACACTATTCCGGCGACTAATGAATTGAATCAAATTCTTTGAAAACCCAAACCCAATGGTTATAATCAAAATTGATTTAAGGCTCAGGTATTCGCTTCACAAAAACTAATCAAAATATTCGTAAACAATATTTAATAGGAATTCAAATCAAAAGAATAACAAATAATTTAAATATAATCAGAAATCAATCATTTCTGAAGTGAAGAACAATAAAAGTATCCGTTTTTCAAACCCTCATTCATTAACTTTTTTTTGGTTTGTTTAACCAGGTTACAATTGCCTCATTGCATGTGTCTTCAATGAATAGGAAAACAAATTATCCTCATTGTTTTTCTTTAATATGATTGATGTACCGACTAACTTAAGTGAGCATGAACAAATTTGAGAGTTTCACATCTGGAATTGATGGATCAAAAAGATAATTAGAGATAATAAGTTTTGAGATTAATTTTTGTCAAACGATACTATTTTTAGACCTAAAGTACTGATTCCTGAAAGTGAGGCCTATTTTTAAATTAAGTGTTAGGGGCGCCAAAGACTATGGCAACGGCAGCCCCCGGTCCCAAAAATTATGTATCCAGAATCTCTTGATTGCGATTCTGCACCGAACCGGTGGTTCAGTGGATCATTGCTAACCAATAGCGTAATCGATACCCTTTTCAAATTGGTAATGGGCTGAATTAGATGAGGTCACTTTTATTATGGTATGCTCATTACAGTTTGCATAAGCTTGCATAATTGCTTTCTCTCCCTATTTATCAAAAGTTTGACAAAATATCAGCTTTTCTTATATTCATGTCTTTTAACTCAAGTTTTTTCGCACAAATTATTCAAAATTTGCTGCAAAAACATTAAAATTAATGAACTGAAGAGAAATTGTGGTCCAAATCAAGTTTTATAGCATTCCTTCAAAGTGTGTGAGAAGTGGATCAGAGCTGACATCAAATGACTGCAAACATAACTAAACATCGATTTGTTGCCAATAGATGTGACCAATAGATGGCAAACAGTTGTACCGAAAGTAGGCGTAAATGAGTAAAGAATTGATGATTGCATTCAAGTTTGTGTTGTATTCACACAATTCGTGTATAAAATCCATAAATCCTTTAATTCAGTCATTTATTTGATTAGTAATTAAATTAATCGTTAATTAATCACTGAATCAAAGACAGCGACATCTGATTGAACCGAAAGCGACGGAAATCTAATCGTAAACCAAATCATAATATAATCGGTTTGTGATCACAAAAAATGGTAAGACTTTTAAACCTCTCATTCATTTGATTTGGTTTTGTTTCAAACCATTTGAATGACTATTAAATTGCATTTTCATAGTGACTATGATTTGCAGAAAAAGTGATTTTCCAATAATTATACGCTTTTTTGTCCAAAATTGTGGCAATTATTGTGTTTTGTAATAAATGCCAACAATTTTATTATCAGTATTTGTGGTCTCTTTATATGAATGGGAAGATTGGCTACAATTCACTGCAAACTCTGATTATCTGTTTGTTTAATAATTATTAGATAAAGCAATTAAAGTCTATTAAAGGCTATTAATGCCAGGAATGGGAGGTTTCGCTCAAATTTACTTAAAAACAAATATTTAGATTTTCGCCGATTTTATTGAATAATATTTTTGTTTGTTTTTCGAAATCAGTTTTGAGCCAAAAGAGTGTATTTCCAAAGGAATGGTAAACACCTGTCATTTCTAATGAATTATTGGAAATACTTTTCCTGTTATTTAAAGCAAATATGAATTCATAACTTTTGTGTGTTTTGTGTTAAGGCCGGCGCTAAGGAACGAATGGATAATCTGCCGAAAGTCAGAGACTCTGATAAAGAGTCAGAATATGGTTATGTCTACGCCGTATCCGGTCCTGTCGTCACCGCCGAGAAGATGTCCGGAGCAGCTATGTATGAGTTGGTTCGTGTCGGACACGAAGAACTGGTCGGAGAAATCATTCGTCTGGAGAGCGATATGGCGACCATTCAGGTCTATGAGGAGACCTGTAAGGCATTCCTTTCCCTCAAATTTGCGTTTTCTTATTGTTTTATTTAATTGATAGCCGGTGTGACTGTTGGCGATCCTGTGCTAAGAACAGGGAAACCACTGTCTGTTGAGTTGGGGCCGGGAATTATGGGCAATATTTATGACGGGATTCAACGTCCGCTTCGAGACATTCATGTGATGACAGACAGTATTTACATTCCAAAAGGTGTTAACACCAATGCCCTGAGCAGAGACGTCAAATGGGATTTCTTTCCCCAATATGTCAGAGTTGGCTCTCATATCACGGGAGGGGATGTCTACGGATATGTTCACGAAAACACACTCATCAAGCATAAAATTATTCTGCCCCCAAAAGCAAAGGGAACCGTCACCTATATTGCAGAGCCGGGCAGTTATGACTTAAAAGTATTCACCTTTTTATTAAATTTCCTCTATTTATGATCAGATAAACTAATGACTGGTTTGCCTTCAATTCATATAATTATGTTTTGATGGCTTTCCAAACGAGTTATCGCTTCAATGAATTTGTATTCAATTGAAGTCTATTATAAATATTCATTCATTAATTGAATTTCTAATTATTTGTATTTATTTGTTGAAAGGATGTAATACTTGAGACCGAATTTGATGGGGAGAAGTCTCAGTACACTATGCTTCAGGTGTGGCCCGTCCGACAAATGAGACCCGTCACAGAGAAATTGGCAGCTAATCATCCCCTGCTCACCGGTCAAAGAGTGTTGGATGCCCTGTTCCCTTGCGTACAGGGCGGTACCACCGCTATTCCCGGCGCCTTCGGTTGTGGAAAAACAGTGATATCTCAGGCTTTGTCCAAATATTCCAATTCAGACGTTATTATATATGTCGGGTGTGGAGAGAGAGGTAACGAAATGGCAGAAGTATTGCGAGACTTTCCCGAACTCACTGTTGAAGTGGACGGACAGACCGAGTCTATTATGAAGAGAACAACATTAGTGGCCAACACCTCTAATATGCCGGTGGCCGCCAGAGAGGCCTCCATTTATACCGGCATTACTTTAGCCGAGTATTTCCGAGATATGGGTTATAACGTGTCAATGATGGCTGACTCTACCTCTCGATGGGCCGAAGCTTTGCGTGAGATTTCTGGTCGTTTAGCTGAAATGCCGGCTGATTCGGGTTACCCTGCTTACTTGAGTGCTCGACTCGCCTCTTTCTATGAGAGAGCCGGAAGAGTCAAATGTATTGGTAATCCTGAGCGCGAGGGCAGTGTCTCTATAGTGGGCGCTGTATCTCCACCCGGCGGTGACTTCTCAGATCCGGTGACTTCTGCCACTCTCGGTATTGTTCAGGTCTTTTGGGGTTTAGATAAAAGACTCGCTCAACGAAAACATTTCCCTTCAATCAATTGGTTGATCTCTTATTCGAAATACACGCGCGCTTTGGATGACTTTTACGACAGAAATTATCCCGAATTCGTTCCCTACAGGACTAAGGTTTGACTCCTTTCCACCCTTTCATTCTCTCAAATATATGTCTATGAGTGCAGTGCCAGCAAATCCTTCAGGAAGAGGAGGATTTATCTGAAATCGTACAACTGGTAGGAAAGGCGTCTTTGGCCGAAACCGATAAGATAACGTTAGAAGTGGCCAAGCTCATTAAAGAGGATTACCTCCAGCAGAACAGTTACACGCCTTACGACAGATTCTGTCCCTTCTATAAAACAGTCGGAATCTTAAGAAATATGATTACATTCTATGAATTGGCAAAACATGCGGTCGAGTCAACAGCACAGGGAGAGAATCGTATCACTTGGGGTACAATTCGAGAGGCGATGGGAGACATTCTCTATCAATTGAGTTCAATGAAATTCAAGGCAATTATTTTGATACCTGTCCTCTCATTTACTAATTTGTTGTATTATTTAGGATCCGGTAAAAGACGGCGAAACCCAAATACGTAAGGATTTTGAAGAACTGTATGAGAATATGCAGACGGCGTTCAGAAACTTAGAGGATTAGGAAACCCATTATTATTATAATTACACATAAATTATGAATTTTCGACATTTTTTTAATTTGTTGACAGAGTTTTTGTTTTAAAATTCATTTATTCGAGAAATTATATATAAGACGATATTTCATTCGGTTTTAAGAAATCAATTAAAGAGAAATTGTTTTAATTTGATTCACGACTTTGTTTGGCCAATGAGTTTGTATTAGGAAAGGGTTTAATCGGTCGTAAGAAACATCAATATATCTCTTCACTGCCTTTAAGTAATTGTTTGTTTGCATAACATTTAGATTTAATGAAATCAGTTCTTATTTTTACAAAATAGTCAAACAATTGATTATTATTTTGTTATTTATTTACATGTATTTAATGTTTTCGAGTCATTTAACGGTTGAAATTACGAGTGATATTCATATGATATACAATACAAATATATCCTAACTTTGATTATATAGAGTCTATAGGCTCTACCTATCAATACATAATCAGTATTACTATTATTACATAACTTAACTGTCCTTTTCTCAAAAAACTCAAATAACTGTCATTTATGTCATTATTGTGTCTATTATTCAACGAAAACCTTGTTTTTCATTGCATTCCCTTTATTTGATTGTACGGCAAAAGTGATTACAATTATTGTTATCTCTTATTACTTCGTGTGCTATGAGTTGTAATTAATGACAATAATGTCTGTAATTTGTGGTCAACTACTGATCAAAACACTTCCAATTCCTTACTTTTCTCTCATTTTCATAAATTTCTGTTCTCTTTTTATTAATGTTTTATTCAAAGTCTTTATTTTTTAGCTTAAAATTGAATGTTTTGGCAGAAAAATTAAAGAAATAATTAATTGACTCAAATTATGAGCGATTGGTTCGGTTTGTTGGACACTAATTGGTATGCTTTTCATGGTTGCTATGAGTTATCAGTAATATTGCGGCACATTTTGTACTCGAATCTAATCAGTAGTGCCTATATATGTGGTTATGTATTCCGTTTACGTAAAAGACTTGCTTTTATTTATTGGCAACGAAATGCTGTTCGATATATGCCTTTCCTCTCATTTATTTGCTTTTTCATAATTCTATCAATTGATGACTCAAACGGATCGCAATTTATTTGCATTTCTTCACTCTTGTCATTGTCTGAGGTTTGAGTTCGACAACAAAATCCAAAAATCCGATCAATAATAAGACTTTCAATCTTTCGATGCATTAAATAAATTAAATTAATTTTAGTTTGAGTTCTCGAGAATTCAATTTTTTAGTGAAAACATTCCATAGACTTGTGTTATAAAATTTATATAACTTGAGAGCAGCCAAGTCCTGAAAAATTAATATCTGGGATAAACAAATTGTTACGTAACTTATAAGCAGAATATGATATTATGAAGAGAATTGAGAAATAGGTTTAATATCGAAAAATGTTTTGGTCTTTAATTTGAAGCCAAAAATTTGAATTTATAGCTCTTTCAGCAAATTTTCTGAGACATGAATTCTGAATTGAATTGAGGACTGACTCAATTCAAATCAGGTAATTTGATTTATCACAAAAAATATATATTCATTTTGCAACTTAATCAATGAAGATTACTTTATTAAAATTCTATAAATGTTTGCATATATATATATAACTCAATTGTATAGTTTTGAAAAAAAACGAACTTGGAATAATAATATTATTTGAATTTATATATCAAAATATATTTGATTCTATGATTGAAAATCCTTTGGAAAATAATGCAAACCTTATGTAGATTTAGAACCATTCAAAACATAGAAAATTTGCTTACATTTGAAGGAATGCCTTTAAGAATCAGGTGGTTATCGATTCCCAAACTCTATAGTCCACTGAATTTTTTGCAGCGACTAAATGGAGCAAAAAATATTCATCGATAAAAGTAATGGTTGAACGCATTCAATACCAACACAAACCAATTCTACGCAAAGCCATAAGAAATCTCGATTTGAAGTACACTATTATAATATCAGAATTTGTTAGCCATCAAAGACTCACTGATTTTATCGCCAGGTTTTTGATGTTTTCATGTCATGTTTGACTTTTATATTAGAAATTAGGATTTTCCAGCTCTTTCACCTTCTTTCTTTCTCTCTCCCCTTTCTCTCTCTCTCTCTCTCTCTCTTTCCCTCTCTCTCTCCCATTTCTGACTCTTCTTTGTCGGTAACTTTATTTCAGTAGTTTTTTGGCTCTCATTAGTGATAATAACTCGATTCCATTCATATCCTAGAATTGAATATCAAGTAAAATGTAAAAGAATTTCCATTGAAATTGAGATTCAATATAAGTATTGCTTAACTGGAAATTATTTGAGCGATGCATTTATCATCTTGCTAAATTGGAGACCGATGTTCGAAGAATTGGACAAATGAGCCAATTTAACAATTCATTACTGGGTATGTTAACCATGTATTTCATGGGAATCGCGTATTCATCAATCTTTTAAAATACAATACATAAGTTTAAAAACTGATTGTACTTGTTCAATTTAGGTATTCCATATATTATTGAGGATGTTTACCTGATGTCATTCTATATTTGGATTGCACTCGATCATTTCTATGCTAATTTATGTGTTCGTGATATATTGAGGTATTTTATCTATTCAAATTGTGATAGTTTATATAATAAATTTTGTTTATCTTTCTCTTAAAAAGCGTGCCATTTATGAGAGAATTATAAATAATAATTTGGATGACTGACCATTCCTGTGGGAGACTATACTTTCCCTATTATAGGATAATAAATTACAAACAAGCTCAAATAGCATTTTTGTAATTCCAGCCTCGATTTAAATATAATGAGATAAAGATTTACAGAATTTCCACAAAATTATGAAGTCTTCAAATAATTCAAAATACAATATAAAAGTTCCCAAAAGTTTAGTAGTTTTCATATTTCATTTTTTTCATAACATTTTTATATAACAAATGAGTGAACATACAAATTGACTTCACTATACTGTACTCTATTGCCACATAACTAGGATTAATAAGTAGTGAATAGTTAAAATTCTCACTGATCATTGAGATAAATAATCAAGATAATAAATATGCGAGCAATTCACTTAATTGGCATTTTTTCTTTCCTTTCATGAATCCACTGCATTGGCATTCATTGAATGGATTGAAAATTTCATTAAAGGTCTGAAAATTGAACAAAAAAATGAGTGGAGAGAAGAAAAAGCAATTTTTCGAACTCTAATTGAAAAACTGAAGTTTGCATTAATTTGTCTGAACATAGATTTTAGAGATAATGGATTCAAATTTATTACTCCTTTCAGTATTGAAAACAAATCGAAACGACTTTTTTCTAATCAATGAAAGTGTTTGAGTGTTTGGCAGTCGAGTCGAGTGTCTATTCCGACGACAAAACTATGTGTTGTTTTAGTGAAAGGATTTCATTCATTATTACTATGGCTGCGCAAATTCAAGCTAACATGTATTTTAAGATGTACTGAACCAGGGTGTTCAAAACTACAAGGAATCTTCCATTAAATATAAGTTCAAATTGGATTATTTTAGATTTTGTTATTTAAATTGTTCTTTAAATTGCTTAAATTGTTTTCCTCTAGTTGTTTGTATAAGTTACATAAGTTAAAATTTTATATTATGCTCATTCACCTAGTTAAACAAAGAAAACT
>JAQIWF010001242.1:0-12782 GCA_034694965.1 Ceratozetes gracilis | reverse complement strand
CTTAACTGCTTTGCTATGGTCGAGCATTGTGCTCCCTTAACTGCTTTGCTATGGTCGAGCATTGTGCTCCCTTAACTGCTTTGCTATGGTCGAGCATTGTGCTCCCTTAACTGCTTTGCTATGGTCGAGCATTGTGCTCCCTTAACTACTTTGCTATGGTCGAGCATTGTGCTCCCCTACATGCTTTGCCTTGGTTGAGCGTCGCGCTCCCATAACCGCTGGTCAAAACAATATTCCTTAAATATCAATTAGAACAATAAACCTATTATTCTCTTTTTGCAAATTCAATAATTTTTCATTTTTCATATTCATTTAGTCATTAGTTGAATAATCATTTTTAGACATATTTGCAATTTATTAAATAATTAAATTAAAATGTGACCCTATATCTTGAAGTAAACAAAATTGAATCATTTATTGAATTTAACCTAAACATGGATATGAAATGAGATATGATATGATTCACTTTTAGAATAACTAAAAGGAATTCAATGAGTGAATAACAAACTATTTCACTTAAGAGTATTTTATGCTTTCGATTGTTTTGATTCCTAGAAATTTTAAATGTTTGGATTAAGTTATTTGATCTGAACTTAATGCACTATATGTGAGTTGTTCTGTAAAAGTCACTCTATTTCCGATCACTGTCAGAGTAACATTAATATCAATTAGTCAATTTAATATTGTGTTCTAATTAAGTGTATAAATGGCAAATGCCTATGACTTCCCATCTCCTGAAGAACTTAAGAAACTTCACTTTATAAGAGAAGAAAAAGAGAAAGAACTTCTTAAGATCTTGCAACTCAAGCGTTTGCAAAAAGAGTCAAGACGTTTAGAACAGGAAGAGTTTGAGGTTCGATTAACTGAACTCGAAGAGTTGGAAAAGAGACAATTCAAACGAAGACAAGAAGAGACTTTTGAACTTCATAAAAGTCTGTTTGAAAGACAACAGAAAGAGATCGAAGGTCTCGAAGTAAATCAATTGAGACGTCGTTTGGCTAATAAGGAAAAGTTGGAAAACGGCCACTTCGAGAATAATCAAGAAGAATACCGAGACTTGATTGTAAAACAAACATCTCGTCGCGAAGTAAAACCGATATCTGGACAACTTGAAGGTAGCAACTCAGAAGGGTGTAATTATTATAACTACATCGAAGCAAAATTCCTAAGTTGTGAAGAGCCAGAACCTGTTCGTACGCAAGTTGAGCCGTCAAATTTGTCAGTTCGAGCTAAGCCTTTCCTTCCTGGCAAATTTAGTTCTGGTCATTTCCGTAAACGATTCTTTAAATAATGAATCCAAGCGTTGATTCGAGATATCGTTGTTTTATTTGCAATGCCCCCCGATTTCCTTTTGAAATAGAGAAATATATGTGTGATTATGTTTGCAGACAATGTATTAATTATGAAGGCGTAAGACTTTTTCGAACCTTTTCAAGAATCAAGTATATGAAAGAGCAATCCGATAGAATCTATTCCCAAAATGCGGAACAAACTCAAACAATCAGAATTTTACCAACTTATCGACCACCAAATAATCCTATTAATCATCGAAGCCAACCCCAAAATCAGTTTAAAATTTTAAAGTCAATAGCCTGTCAGACCGATCCTCAACCCGAAACTCAGTCAAACCTTTTACAACCGAACTTTCAGTCAAATAATTTCCAACCTCATTCTCAAATTAATCCACCCACTGCTTCAATTCCAATGCCAACTCTTAGACCATATTCCCCAAGTCTTACACCTGAAGCTTCTAATACGCCTAAAAGAGTCAAAACTACAATAGTTAACATAGATCTTGAACAGTCTGAAACAGAGGAGATTACATGTACACCGGATTTAGTCGTTAGTAATAATGTTATTCAAACTGCTAACTACTCATATTGTATTCCAGGAAATTCTTTAAGTGTGAATAATGAATCTGATATCTCGAATCAAAAACAAAATGAATAAACTCAATAAATTGTAATTTGAGTAAACATAACTTTATATAAAATAAAAGTTATTCGAACTTAATTTTTATTTTTATTTGTAAATGGGTGACTCTGATGATAGTGACAGTGATCGTGAATTTTGTGACGCAGACACTGATAATATAGATCCAGAACTCGAAGAAATTAGAACTCGAGTTAAGAAATCAAACATTCCAGTTAATTTTAAACCTTTAATTGATGAACATTTAGAAAAAGTTTATAAAGATAGAGCTGAGAAACAACAATTAATTGAACAATTAAATTATCTTAAAAGTAAAACAGTTGTTCAAAGTATTCTAACCAAAAGTGTTGATCTACAATCTATTGGCGCGTCTTCAAGTGAAGGAGCCCCAACTACTTCAAGGGCAATCCCTCTTAAGTTTACTCAAACTTCAACACCACTAATCCCCAATACTGGTCAAGCACTTCAAGTGCCAAGTCCTCCTGTAAGTCCAATTGGTTTATATAATCTCTTTAATCCAATAATGGCAAATCCTGCCGCAAATTTAACTCAGCAAGATATTGCTGACATAACTAACATTTTCACTCAAAATCAAAACACACAAGATATAAGACCACGGACATTTAATGGAAGCTCACAAGACGCCTGTAATTGGTTAGAAGAGTTCGATTGTTATGCTAAAGCAAACAATTGGACTGAAGACAGAATTCGTTCAAAAATAGGAACTTTCCTAACTGGAACAGCAAGAGATTGGTATTCACTTGAAATCCAAGGAACTAACAAGAATTGGGATCAAATCAAACAATCATTCCATGACCAATTTCTTCCAGTAGACTTGGAAAGATATATGAGACAGGAATTTCAGACACGAAAACAAAAATTGTTTGAATCCTCTTCAAACTATATCTGTACAATGAGGAATATTCTTAAGAGAAGTAATCAAGCTTTGACCGAAGCTCAAGCCGTTGACTTCATTATGAACAATATGTTACCTCAAATAATGGAAAGAGTTATTGTCTTAAACCCAAGAACTTATACTGCTCTAAGACAGAACGCAAATTTAGTGGAACAGAGTCTTAAAGCTTCAAGTAATTCTGATAATCTCTTAGCAATAACTGAAGGAATGAATGAGATATCAATCGGTTCAAGACCGCAACCACAGACAAATGAAAATTTTCGGCGATTTAATTACAATTCAAACACTTTTCGATCACGAACTCGTAATGCCAATCCTCGCTGTTTCAAATGTGGTAGGATTGGTCATGTTCAAATCAATTGCCGATTCAATAATCAATATCAAAGAAATCGATTTAATAATTTCAATAATTTTAACCAAAGAAACAATGGATTCAATCCAGGATTTCGATCAAATAATTTCAATCGACGTTTTAATCGAAATAATTACAGAAATAACAATGACAGACGTTTCAATAATAATAATTATAACAATAATTATTATAACAACAATAACCGAAGACAATCAAATTATTCAAATCGAGTCTTTAGAGGACGTGATGCCCGAATGGTTCAAGCAGAAGAACAAAATATGGTTGAACAAGAAGTTCATATCTTGAATGTAATCGGTTGTGGAAATAATGGATTCATAATAAATGTGTCAATTAATGGTAACGTCATTCCAGCTCTTTTAGACACCGGAGCTTGTGTCTCATTTGTATCAGAAAAATATGCCCAACAGAACAATTTGCTGTTAACCGACTGGAATGGCGCAAGTTATAACTTGGCTAATGGTGAAAAGGTTAAACCTTCTGGTCATTCGAAAGTTAAGTTGTCGATTACAATTAATGGTGAGACAAAATCTGCTGAGTTGTCCATTTTTGCAATCAGAGGTCTAACTTTTGATGTTGTAATTGGATATAATATAATTCGTAAATTTGGGATTATTATCAATGGTAAAGAGAATACAGTCAGTTTCTGACTGCGTAATAATGTCGAGGATAACCCTTTAAACTTAATTGAAATCAATACACCCAATAAATTCTCAAATTTTGGCCGAATTTATAGTACAGAAACAATAGTTTTTAAACCCTTAACTTCTAAGATAATTACAGTCGACTATGAATATAAAAGTAGAGTCCGGAATGATGTATTTCTGATTAGTCCTTTTATGAACAGTCCAATTTTAGTATCGAATTGTATTGCTAATGCAAGTGAAGGCTCATCAAATGTTTTGGTATCTAATATGACAGCATATGATCAAATATTATATGCTGGTGATGAATTGGGCTGTTATGAGGATTTAATCGGTTGTGACCTTAGGCCAACAAATCTAAATTCAATAGATGATGAGATTGTCAATAATGGGGATAGTATGGCATCAGGGCCCGGTGACTATACTGACCCCGATGATTTGATCACTGTTTTAAAGTTTGATTTGGGTGAAATCAAAATTGGAAAACAATTATCAGACACAGAAAAACAGGAACTCATAAAAATTTTAACAGATTATAAGGATGTCCTCGCATTTGATGGCCGAATTGGCACAACACATTTAATAGAATTTACCATTGATATTGACAGAACAAGACCAGTTCATTTACCCCCATATAGAGTATCAGAACAACAAAGACAAGACATTATAAAACAAGCAGAAGAGATGTTAAAACAGGGAATAATTGAGCCCGCACGCTCACCCTGGTCATCACCTATAATACTTATTAAGAAACCTGAATCTAAAGGATCTGGTTATCGTTTTGTGAATGACTTTCGTTTAATTAATTCAATGACAAAAAATTGGGTTTATGGATTACCTCTTATAAAAGATTATTTAAAGTCTCTCTCAGGTTATAAACTTTATTGTTCCCTCGATGCAATTCAGGGCTTTCATCAGATAATGATTAAAGAGGAAGACAGAGATATAACGGGATTTATTGTGCCTAATTTAGGATCTTTTAGATATAGAAAAATGGCTATGGGTCTGTCGACAGCACCTCAACACTTTATGGCTTTAATGGATATATGTCTGGGTGCCTTAAAATTTAACACATGTCTTACATATTTAGATGATATATTGATTCCCGCAGTTAATTTTGAACAGTTAATGAAAAGACTAGTCTTAGTATTGCAAGCACTTCGAGATGCCGGCATAACACTCAAACCCTCAAAGTGCTTATTTGGAGCCACAAAACTTAGGTTTGTTGGCCATATTATTGATAGTAATGGAATCCACGTGGACTATAGAAAAATAAGAGCGATCGCAGAACTTCCCAGACCCACTAAACAGAAAGCTGTAAGACAATTTTTGGGTATGTGTTTATATTATTCGGAATTTATTGAAAAATTTGCAATTATTGCCAGTCCATTATATGAATTGACTAAGAAAGATATAATATTTGAATGGAAACAGGAACACGAATTAGCATTTAATAAATTGCGTGAAGCACTTTCTTCACCCCCAATTTTAGCCCATTTTAACCCCAAATATAAAACGGAATTAAGGACAGATGCCAGCAAAAAGGGCGTCGCTTATCGTTTAATGCAATTACAACCTGAGACAAATAAATGGCATATTGTGTCCAATGGTTCTCGTAAACTAAGAGATCCTGAGACACGTTATACAACTACTGAATTAGAATGTCTTGCAGTAATTGAAGGATTAAGAAAGAATAGACAGTATTTAATTGGAATAGAATGTGATATTGTCACTGATCATAAAAGCTTAAAGTGTTTATTTACAAAGAAAGTTCTACCAGATAGAATAAGCAGATGGCTTTGGGTCTTATCTGATTTTCCTTTAGCAAGAATAGTTCATAGACCAGGAAAACAGATGGATCCAGAAGATTTACTTTCTCGATATCCAGTTGAATCAAATGAACCCACACCTGACCATTTGCCTGAAGAGTTAATACTATTTAACATAACAAATGCCAACCAAATTCCCACTTATTTAGACTATTTAAATGCCCAATCAAATGACTTAAAAATTAGTAAGATCATTGACCAAATAAGAGAAGAACAAATCGTCTCTAAAAATTTTGTTATCAAAAACGATTTATTGTATAGTTACAGAAAAGATAAATTAGTTATGGAATTGCCAGATTCTCTAATATCTAATGTTCTCTTTATTCATCATGACCACCAATTCTCAGGTCATCATGGAATAGAACGAACATATAAAAGAATCCGTGAAAGATTTAATTTTAAAAATATGAAAAATATTGTCAATAATTATGTCCTATCTTGTCCTGATTGTCTAACACGACGGAGACCTGCTGGTAAACCCTACGGTTTAATGCAAATTCCTAAAGCCTCAAGCCCCTGTGAACGTTGGGCTATAGACTTTTTAGGTCCATTTAAAACCTCTGCCAATGGAATGAAATATGTTTTGGTTTGTGTTGATAGTTTTACTCGATACGTTGAAACTTCAGCGACAAAAGATTGCAAAGCGGAAACAGTTATGAATTTTCTGATAGATAATATAATAACAAGACATGGAATGTTTGCATTCCTTGTCAGTGACAGGGCACAGTCATTCGTATCCTTTCTGATCAAAGAATTAGCCGAAAAATTAGGTTTTACTCAACTGTTTACCACGCCTTATCACCCACAATCTAACATATCAGAACGTGTCAATGCAAGCATTGCAAGCATGCTGAGTAATTATTGCTCAACTAATCATAAAGATTGGAATTTGATGCTTAGCAGTATAACACTTGCCTTAAACACCCAATATCACAGATCAATTGAAAACACGCCCTATTTTTTAATGTATGCACGCAATTGTGTACTTGTTGGTGATTTACATTCTGAAGTCACACCAATTAATGAAAGAATAGTTCTTTGGAATAAAGCTTGTGAAATCGCAAAGAAAAGAACAGAATTAGTTGCAAAGTATAATAAAACTCAATACGACAAGAAAAGACAGAAAATGACATTTTTTGTCGGTGACAAAGTTATGATAAAGTTTCCAAACGTTAAAGTTGGCCGAACAAAGAAATTGGAACACCAGTATAAGGGACCGTATACCATTACCAAAGTTAACTCTCCTTTGGTCTACGAAGTCCAAATGAGTCCCACAAGGAAAGATGTGATTCATATTAGTCGAATGAAAAAGTTCCATCAAAGAAAAGAACCGAATACAACCACTGGACGACGTCCACTAAGACCATCAACAAATATAAGAACTTCACCTCCAGAACCGACTCTCAGAAATACCGATCAAAACAATTTGGCTGAACCAATTCAAACCAACCAGAGACCCGAAACCTCACAAGAAAACAGACCACTACATCGATATAATACTCGACTTAATGTGAGAAATGCTTTGCTCATACTGTTGCTCGCTTATTTCATCTTTGGGCAAGTATATTCCTTTGAATATGTCTCCCCTGTGCAATGGCACACATCAGAGCGAAAGATTATAACCGAAATTATTCCATATAATTTCAAAATTCAACTGACCAGTCCTTGTTTAATTTTTAAACAGAACGACACCAACTCTAAGATTCTCTATGAATGGTGTGAAACCCTTTATATAGAAAGTTTTATTAACCCTTTAAGAGACCATTGCGTTAATTATGATTTAATTCGGGAGAAAAGAATTCTACCCTTTGTAATAGCTGGAGCGGCCGGATTAGTAGCCCTGGGAGGTGTAGGAACTGCTGGGTATTATGCTTTTTTTAAGTCAAAATCAATGGAAAAGAAATTAAAATTGTTTAAAACAGAATTAGATGGAATACATAACTTAGTTTTACACGGACAGGAAACTGATGGGCACATAAAGCGTGCTTTACAAATTGTTGGTTCAGAGTTAAACAAAACAGAAATTTTGCGTATGGCAAAGGAAAATAAATTTACATCAGATGTGGCTATTTCCACGTATTTAACTATTCGTTTAGCCGAAATTAAACTAATTATTTCTAAATCCTCAAAATCTAAAGGAATTTTTAAATTAGACAAAGAATTCTTAGAAATGTTAAACACTTCCCTTCCATGCAATGAGTCATGTCCTTTAGAACTAACCACTGTTATTAATTGTCACATTGATTTAGAAAGAAACAGATTAGATTTCGGAGTTTTAACTAGAAAACCTTCTAAAAATTTAATTATTTTAAAATCCGAGAGCATAACTCTTTATCAAAAAGATAGCCTTCGAAATTGTCACACCTCGTATACAGGACCAAACTTTATTGTAATGGATAAAACCTCAAAATGTGTCCTTCCACTACCCTCATATGAACTACACATTTATGTTTTGGTAATTAAAGACTTTGTAATCTGTTCAAAAGATAACTTTAAGGGAATTAATTGGAATAGAACTGAGTGTTCAATTGAACACACATTTGAAACCCTTCAGGTTATGTTTGGAATCAATTATAATTATATTTATTGTTTTGAACATAACATTACAATCAAAAATAGAGAATTTGTGTGCCCAGAACAACCTTTTCGTCTAAAATTTGACACTAATTTTAAAATTCTGGACTATCAATTCAAAGGAACTCAAAGTTTAAGTTTGAATAAAAACAGAAACTACACATGGTCTGAGATAACAAATAAGTTCCTTACTAAAGTTCAAAGTGAAGGAGAATTAGATTTAAGTGAATATTATCGTGAAATTGATCAAATTACGATAAAAGATTTGACCACTTTCACTTCTAACACAAAATGGACACTAACTATTGTTACAAGTATATTTGGATTTTTGGGAATGGTTTTCGTTGGATATTTGATAATGAGAATAAAATTAACCAGAGAACGCAACGAAAACTTGAACCTATTTAGACATGAAGTGGCTTATGAAACAGCTCGAGAACTTATAAGAGGAATAAGCACTCCAGCTTTTCCTCCAGCCATTGACATAAATGAGCCAGATTAACTAATTGTTAAACACAAAAGACAACACAATTACATTATTAGTATCTAATAGAAATGTTGTCAATTACTTAATATTTTATTTTAATCATATATTTTAACATTTATTTAGTTATATATTTTGTTTATGTTAATTATAATTTATTTTATATTAACCCCTATTAGTCATGTATGATTCAAACAGAAATAACCGCCCGCCACGTCGGTCCTCAAGACGAAATATCTCTCACACCGAGTCACGTCCGCCAGAAAGAAGAACCAGTTCTGAGCAAGAAAGAATACCGTTTATTAATGATGACATTGAAATACTTCCCAATTCTAGTATATCAGGAAATCAGTCTGATCCCACAAATTTCTTTGCAAATGCACAACCGCCACCATTTGGACCGTCAAATTCTCAAAATAGAAGAACTAATAATATTGAAATCATGAGACCATTTCCTTCTCCCACAGAAAGATCTCCATATCGAAATATTAATCTTATTAATACACCAACATATAATCCAAATTCTCCATTTGCTGATGCCGCCCGAGCTCTTTATATCAGAATGAGAGGTGGCATTGATGCATTGGAAAGTCATCACCCAGAATATAATGAAAATCGAGATCTTATTAATGACATGGAAAACCTCAGATGGCGATTTTCTCAAATGAGCCGAACAGGATATGATATAAAATCAATTGTCGCCTTTAATGACAAGGAACACCATCCACAAGATGCCCGTTACACTTGCATAATATGTACTGATTTCGTTTGTAACCCAAAGATTTGCATTCACTGCAAAGCAGTCGCCTGTGGTGTTTGTGCAAGGCAAGCTGAATTACAAAAATTAAAATGTCGCAGTTTTAAAGGCGCAGACAAAAAACATTTAAATCACAAATTCCAAAATGCAAATTCAACAGAACTCGAAGTATTTGATAACAATTTTGCCCTTTATTGCGAATATGGTTGTCTTAACTCCAGATCAAATGAACGATTACTCATGAGCTATACTCATGGAGATCTACACAATAGAGACAGATGTCCTAGCAGAAGGTGTTCAAAATGCAAAATGCATAGATTTCAACGCGTTGATAACCCGGAAACAGATTATTGCCATGACCATTTTGAAGGGTTTTCCGAATTCCTTCAATCATACTTTTATCTAAGGACAGATATTTACCGATATTATCCCAGAAATGACTCAAGAATTACGCATCTCAGAGCCGAAAAAGATACAATTCAAGCTGAAAGAGATAGTTTATTCCCACAAATTACTGCTCACTTGGAAAACAACATGTTATTGCAAGCTGAACTTCTTGAAAGCCAAGCTTTGGCTAAAGCAAATGAACGCCGTGCCGAACAATTTGAATTAATGAATACTACTCTACAGACAGAAATTGAGAGATTACACCAGACTATCACTTTCCTTTCCCAACAAACTGATTCAACTCGAGTACGAACTGTTGAAAATTCAACCCAAACAGTTAAAATTACCACTCAAATAACTCCTGCAGAAGATGTTTCTTTAGTGACAGTACCTACAGATGATTTACCTATTCTATCAAAACCACACTTACGAGTCTTCCACCCAATTCATGGATATCGAGTGATTGATGATTATAATGAGGGAAATACTTGGAATGACATCTATAACCTGGCAAAAGAGGAATATCAAGGTTTATTGGAAAATGAAAGCCATGACTTGGTTACATTAAAAATGACTGTGGAGAACCCAAATCGAACTTTGGAACGTAGACTGCATCCAACTTCTGTTGTAAATCTTGTTAACAAAGACTGGTTTAACCCTAAAACCGCTTATAATCTAAAAATTAGTTCAGCTATTATTGAATTTAAACCACAGGAATTTGTTGATTCAAATAATTTAGCCACTGTTCCAAGCACACCATTATCTCCTGCATATATGTCACCAAATGTTTTATTCAGTGCACAAACCCCTTTATTTTATTCGGGTTATCCCCCTATTACTAACATACACATGAATCTTGGTATGCCAAGTTTTTCTATTCCTACAGATTTTCAAAACAGACGTCACAGACGATCGAAAAATCGTAAAAAGGACACTGGTGGTGGACCCCAATAACCGGATGTAATAAATCCGTTACAATATTTTATTCTTATAGAATTGATTTTATCTAATTTTACATAATAATTATGTTTTAATTTGAAGATCAAATTGATGAAAATTGTGCATATAAAATTTACAGGTTAGAGAAATTAGTTTAATTTTTAAATTGACCAAGCCAGAGAAAAATAATTATGAAAGAATTCCCAAATTAACAGAATATTCATATAAATATGCCAAATTTTTTGCTCAATTTTCTCATTTGACCTAGATTATTATCTCTTTATATTCATTAGTTTTATATTAAAACTTTCTAGTTAATATTCATGTTCAATTCCGTTTAAAAATACCAGATTTATTGTTAATGTTTTTCAAAAATTGATCTAGAAAAATTTAACAAATTAATATTTAAAATTGTTTTTCAAACAATTTTTGTCCGGCAATAAGAAGATTGAAGAATACTTTTTAATCATAACATAAGCTTTTGTAACACAAATTAAATTTCAATCAAAACAATAATCCTTTTATCCCGTTTTGTTTATCATGATCAAATTTCATACATAGCTAAAGCTATGATTCATAACTTATGTAATGCTCTCAAAATATATTGAACTCAAGTCAGTTGATTGTAATACTCTTATAGAGTCTAATTGAATGTTAAATAAAATCAATGTTTGATTGAATACAAAAATATATACTTTTATCGATTGTGTGTCTGACCAGAGCTTAAACAAAAGAAGTGCCCGAACGGGTGCTTCAATTGGCGAGCCAACCTATGAAAAACCTGAGTCTTCTACAAAATGTGATCTTGGTTATTTTACAATTAGAAGTGTTATTTAATTGTCAGTTAAATATACATTTTTCAACACATTTTGTGCTCAACTTCTCAATGATATGTAAACACTTATTGACTTCGAGAGTGACCTAAAAATTTTATTTGATAACTTTGAAAACTTGACTTTTGGACAAAATTCTGGATCTGACAAAAGTATTAACATTTCATTCATGAAAAACATTGTCATCGAAAAAGATTTTGTGTAAAAACCTATGCATTAGATCCTTGACTAAATTCCACATATTCTGTGCTGACATTCTATGTATGAAATGATTAGAAGAGTAACATATCTGTAAAGAAACTGATAGATAAAATCATTGTTTTGACCCTAAATTGTCGCCAATAATCAACTCAATTGACTCATCCTTTTGTTCTTATTCTGATAACGATTCTGGAGGCATATCGAGTTGAATTTGAAAATATTGTGACGGACAATTGTAGCGGTCATTTTTGGTCACAAGGCTAAATTGGTGAATTCATACAGTAAGTGATCATGTTAAATTGTTAAGACAAATTAATACCTATACCAAGATTCACAAAGTTTTACCAAAAGGTTGAGAACGATTCCTCGTTAACAAAATATTACCCAGGGGTCGTCATGGGGATGGGTCAGTAAAATGATCTAATTGTTGATAATTAACTCTATGATTAGTATACCTTGCATATATTAAAATAAATTTATTATACTAAGATGGGATGAGCCCATAGAGGGCATATCTTAAAAATACCTGAATTTTCTAAATTGTGAATGATATCATTTTTGAGTGCGATATGTCTGATATTATTTAGCAAATATTTAAACAATAATTATCAGAATTGAAATAATTTTGATTTTTATTTAGATTAGATGTAACCAAGGTTAATCTATTTTCATAAATCACATCATTACCCAAAATTTGAATTTGTAAATTTTGATCAAAACACTATCCACTGTTAATGCTATGCTTTGCTATGGTCGAGCATTGTGCTCCCTTAACTGCTTTGCTATGGTCGAGCATTGTGCTCCCTTAACTGCTTTGCTATGGTCGAGCATTGTGCTCCCTTAACTGCTTTGCTATGGTCGAGCATTGTGCTCCCTTAACTGCTTTGCTATGGTCGAGCATTGTGCTCCCTTAACT
>JAQIWF010001241.1:0-12790 GCA_034694965.1 Ceratozetes gracilis | reverse complement strand
CTATCTCAATTTCGGCAATTTTCTAAATATTTAAATATTATATATAAATTTTGCTTCAGTTTTTTAGCAAGTACTTTATTCTAACTGAACTCAAAGAATCTTGATTAAAATAAGATCATAGCGTAGTATACCTTAAATGTCTTCAAATTATTATTGATTTTAAATCAATTTTGTTTGAAAGTAAAGAATGTTTGAGTGATAAACAAATATGACTAAAATGTGGCCAAAATAAAGTATTATTTGAATTGCAATTTGAATGAATGCATCAAACAAACACTTCATTGTAGTGACAGTCGGATCACAATATCGTTACCTATTTTTATCTCTGTGTTCAGAGAGCACTCCAATAGATCATCAATTGATAGTCACATCCCTTATACAAAGTCCTAATGTTTCTCACAATTTAGGCCGACGTCAGCATTTGCACAGACATTACAGTTATAAGAGCTGTTCCTCACAACTAAGTTTCGACATAATTCTTGTCTCAATTGTCTCTTATATTGTTTTAGTTCTTAAATATAAGTTATTTCTATTTTATCCCAAATTGACTTTCAATTCATTCTAAAACAACGAAACACTTTTATGTCCCAAATTGTTGGCAAACCTTTCACTCAATTTTTCATTTCAAACATTAAGACAATTGAAAGCATTGATTGAAATTGATTTTGCGATTACGTAAACAATCCATTGATTAAAAAGTTGAACCAAAATGTTTATAAAATGATTTAATCTCTTTAATTGTATTGAAAAATGAAGCAAGTATAAAATCGATAATATTTTCTTTGAAACACTCGTGAAACTAATAAATATTTATCGAATGAAATGAATAATAAATCTCTTGAATATTTACATAAAAAGTCGGATCCCTTTTCTCTTTTAATCTTTTATTCATTCATTAATTCAATTATTATATTGTTTCCAAAAATATAAGAGATAAACAAGGTTGCTCAAAAATATAATAATTTCCATTTTGAATTCTCTTGATAAAACTGATCTAAACTTAGCTTTGCTTAACACAATGGCATAGACGTGGAAACTTTGTTACTGTAAGCATCTGCTAAAGGATTGACCACCTTGTTACCACCCTGCTCCTATTCCAATTCTATAAATATATAATTTATAACAAAAATTACTGTATTTAAAAACAAGCAAAATGTTACAGAAATTATTCCCTTGTAACAATTTTACGGTGCATCGGAGTATCCTCGCTATAAGTGAATATTGTTTCGATGAGTTCAGAGCTTTGTATTATTAATATGTCTCTAATATTGTGTGCTTTTCATATATTTTCCTATTTTAATGACCGATAGACCAATAGTCTAAACGTTGTTTCATTCAATTTTACTAAAAATCAATTGCAAATTGAATTTAAACCAAGAAATCAATCATTTTATAATAGTTTTCTTAGAGTGTATATTAGGTGAGCTTGGTACGCTCGGATATTTACTGTACTAGAATCAAATCAACGATTTTTTAGGACTTGTAATTTTTTTCAAGTGATTTATTTTGAACATTACTGCGAATTAATTGAATCAATTGCAGTAATTTTCAGCCTCTACTGAAGAATGTCTTTATTAGGGATATAGAGTTCATTAACTCTATTATATCGAATTAGACACAGAATGTGGGAATCAATACTTGCGATCACTTTTTTCGTTCATTAGATTATCATTTTTGTTGCCCTTTCCGTGTATTTATTAGACAAATGAAAAATGAATGTAATTTCCATCAAAATTTGTTTTAATCTATAGATTTAATCAGAATTATATCCAAACTAAGAGAAGATTTTATGCAGTTTTTGTCCACTTTGTCCTTAATTTCATTATATTATCGATCAATCGGTGATTTTGTTGAGCAAAGCTTTTAATCTCGCAGTCATTAAATGACTCTCTTTTTTCTCAATACTATTGAATACAATTTTGTTGGCTTTAAGTTGTGTTCAGTCGTTATATTGCGTGCGTTCTCTGCATTGGATTTTTTTTATCAATTATTTTCACTCCAACCCCACTATTATCTGACATTTTGCTAACGAAAACACTTTTAATTTTTCTAGATTTGAGTTTAGTTGAGATTAGTTTTTCTTAACTTAACTCTTTCATCAAAATCTATGAACAACTTTAAAGAAGAATTTGAACAAAGAATAAAAGCCTTGATATTAACATTACCAAGATATGTGATATGTGAACAATCTATTCAAACTAATTGATGCATTTTTCTTAACCTATTAATAAGAGTTGTATTTATTGAATGAGTTTCTTAAGTCAACCAATGATCTAATGGTTTGAATGCTTTAAATTGAAGTCAAGAGAGAAAATATATATAAATTTTGAAAACATGATTCTCACACTCGAGAGGATCAATAATTTTCAATCAGAATAAGCCGACTGTAAAGCATTTTTCTGCATTTCGACGATCGCTTCAACTGATTTTGAGCGCCATTTGAGAGGAAAGATCAGGCAATAAGAGGGCACACATATACAGCACTGGGAGTTGTGTGAAGAAGGAGTAGAGGAAACCAAAGCTGAGACACATATAAGAGCACAGAAGCTATTTTTGAGTAGGGATTTATACTCCGATGTATTGGTATTTAAGGCCAACAAATCATATATTTTTCTCTCAAAGAAAAACGTTATCAAACATTGATCTAAAACACGAGTTTTTCTTCGCATTATATTTAAGAATACAAATGACTCACAATATTATTCAATATTTAAAATACTTTAAGCGTATTATAATTTTTGTTGGATTTCATCCAAAACACTATTTTTTTTATTAAAACTAAAATTACGAAAAAAGTGTTCCCTTTTCTCGGCTCAGAATATCTATGAGTATAAGAATAAAGAGAAAAAGTGATGCATTGCTTCGATTATATATTTCTTCTTAAGTCAGCAAAAAATATATAAATTTCTTGAAAACTCGATTTTGTGCTAAACTTATAGATTGATTTGCTCTTAACCTAAGCCCGTACTGAGAGAGTAGGATAAGAATGAAAACATATTCTGTGCTGAAAACAGATTTGTATAAATATATTCAATATATTCTGTGAGGGGTTTGCAGAATATTATGGAATTATATGCATAATATTGTATTGCAAATAGCGATATATATTGTCTATGATATTAAGTATTATAAACAGTATTATACTATAATTTGATTTATTTCTTCTAACAAAGAATTATAGCTCAATATGTAATAGACTTTTTGTGATATGTATTATTGGACTGTAAGACAAAAGAATATTCCTGTTCTCTCTCTCTCTCTCTCTCTCTCTCTCGCTCACTCACTCTCTCTCCCTCCCTCTCACTCTCTCCCTCTCGTGATATGTACTCATTTGGATGATAGTGTATGTACTGATAGATTAATGTGAATGAGCGCCACTCCGTTCGACTTTAATGGCATCACTTGCAATAACCGGTGCTCTCATTCAATAGCAATGCCCTGACATAAGACCAAAGGAATAGCATTAATGACCAGAGAATTCATAACTTATTACAGCCATCACTACCTGTGATGAGATTTTTTTGTCCGCATTCTGTTTTGGCCCAATTCTCTTAACAATTAGTAATTACTTGAAATGAATCACATATTTGTTGTATGTCTTACTTCTATCACTTCTTTGTATATATAAGAGAAAAAGAGCATAAATCGATGCAATTGATTCCTGTTCTTTATTTTTCTCAATCTTTTCGTTCATTGATTAGTTTTTATACATGTATTCAAACGGATAATCGATGGAAAGGGAAGACAAACACTTTTGTCATTATATTTCTTATCGAGTAAATCATTTCGAAGAGTATTTGAAATAAAATCAAACAAAATGTTATGAAAAATAGTTAATTTTAGATTTAATTTAGATATAAATTTCGCCAAAATTATAATTTTGTTCATTTTTTCAGCATTTCATTAGTGTTTATCTCTTTGATGGAAAGACTAAAACCATTAAACATTGTCTGCGTTCCTAATACTCTATTCTGAGGACAGAAAAAGTGTTGACTCCGAGTAATGTATGAATAAAATGCAAAACCTTTTAATAAGTCAGATAATTAACACCACATTTGAGCGAACCGACACTGAATGCAAAAATATGGGAAAACAATATAAAAGATAGGGAGAAGTTTCCATTAAACTAGTATAAAAAAAATATATTTGTTCTGAGTTTAAATGGAAGAGTTTAAATCTTCAACCTCTTCCTGAAGCGAAAAATCAAGCCCTACCCCACCTCTTCCCACTTAAAGTCTGAATATTTTACACTTATTTTAATTAATGTCCACAAAACTAATTTGCCACACATTTAAGGATTTCAGTTATATATCCATAACTACTTCTTATTAGACTTTAGCTTTATCTCAAAGTATACCTTGTACAATCTGTTAAATTGAGCACATTTCAAGCTAAAAGACCAAATGTGACCATGTTAATAAGTTATTAATAACTTCAATGGAGAATTTAAACGCAAACTCATATTTTGTCGGTTTATTTCTTCGTTTAGTTATTTAAAAGACATTAATACGACTCTAATTTAAATGTCATTTTCTCTTTTACTTTCAAAATAAGAAATTGAATCTAGGTATTCAATTAAATTCCAGAGCTTTTAAAATAATAAGATAGTTGATTCGAAAAAAGGAAAAATTAATTATATAACTGATAGACAAGATTAAAGAATATTACCCTCATATTAAAATGTTGTCCTCTTTTGTAATTTAATTTCTCTCCAAAATGAAAATCTGATGGAACTAAAGTCAGAATTAATCTCAAAATATGATCATGATAAAACTAATTGTCTTTTTATACCATTGCGCTTTATAATGAACCAGCTCGTCATCTAGCTAAAATATCCCTTAGGATTTTGGAAAAATTTGACAAATATTTGCTTTAAATTTAACTCGAATTTAACTGGATTTAAACTAACGTTTTTTGACTGTCTTTTTAAAAAGTGGATCATTTTACTCCTACTTAGAACCTCAACTAGGATTTTGAACAATAATTCGTCATTTATCACCTATCTAGCCCTCCCCCTCCATGCATAGGTTGACTTTGAGCATCCCTGTCATCAAATATAGGATTATGAAAATGTTGTAACTCATTACATAGTCTTTCGCTTGACTCAAAACCCTGGGGTCGGCCCCCTTTGGCCATCGATGCGACTTAACTTTAAATAATATTTAATGAAGTCTTGAGTCTTATGTGCAAAAATTTAAACCTTCTGTTAATTATTTTTGGAGCACAACATCATTACAACGAGTATTACATATAATGTTATTATATTTTTAGTGAAAAAAATTTGTGTAAAAGTTCACAAAGAATTCACATATTTTTGGTGCAGAGAAAGCAAAGCATATTATGTAGAAAAAAAGTTAATTAATTTTATCTGGTAATCAACATCCGGCTCTATCACGGACTAAATTTAGCTCCTGAGCTAATGTGAAGGTCTTCTTCTTTAGCACTGTCACAACATAATCAAAATGACAACATGATCAAGCTAATTTCAAGTGAAGCCTTCTCTAAAAGCTCTAATTGAAAATAAATAGTTAGAATTACAATCATAAATAAAAGTCAACAAGGATAGCCACAAAGTATTGAGAACCTCTAACCTAGAGTACCCAAAGTACTCCTGGTAAAAACAGCAATTGAACAAATTGTATGTGTGATTGATATGAGTTATGAATTAAATGAATGAGGAAATTGTGAATAAAATGCATTAATGTTTTACATATTTGCTCTCTAAGCTGATTATAATCTATAATTAATTCAAATTAAACACATTAAGTGTATTCAATGCCAAGACATTTGTTTTTATGATTATTTCATCATTTGAGTCGACGAAAGACGAGAATCAAGAGAGAGATGTTTTCTGTAGTCATCTCTCGTCGACTCCCATCAGAATTAAGTGACACAACAGTGAAGAGACGGATAAATATTTTGCTCTCCTTTGCAAAAATGACTGAATTTTCCAAAATGAATGAATACCTCGGAATTTGACGGATTCGCCATTAAATTCGTTGACTTCACATATAATTGTTTTCCGACAACAGACGAAAGAAGACATTTAACGATAAAAATAAACAAAACTCTTTGTGATATAATTAGACCACAAAAGAAACAAATTCCACAATAATTATAAAAAGGTATTTTGAAAACAGATATTTCACTTTTCATATCACTTTACTCATCATAGAAGGGATAGCCATTAAGGAAGTGGAGATACATTTCGCTCAAACCCTAATACATTTAGTGCTCATAAATTAATTTAAGACTTTTTAATGGGATTTTGATTTTAATAAACACTTTTTATTCCTTTCTATGAGGTCTGCTTAAAAACTTAGGGGATGTCCCTTATTATGCTTATGTGACTAATTTGCAGCACATAATCGACATTCAAATCTGTATTACAAATATTAAAATATTTTGAGCAAAATTTCTTAATTTTAGAAATTAACTCTTAGTTGTTTATATCCTTACTTTAAACAATAATCAATGAGTAGAAAAATATTTATTGAGTCATTTCCAATTCCAAAAATCTGTACTACCCTGATCATAAGCTGTTGAAGCTTGGAAATCCCCCGGTTTATTCCATATGAATATCATCTTGTATTTTGAGCAAGTCATATTAATTTTAATCTTAAAATAGAATATATTTCTATTATAAGTTTTGCACTATTTATCTGTCATATTAACAACATTTAGAAAATGAAAATATGATAATATTTATAAACGAAGTCATATATATATAGAGAGCTTTCATTATATGTGTAAAAAGCGGTTCTATTCGGTGAAGCCGTTGACTAAATATATTGACTGTGTTTTGGTTACTAAAACAAATAGATTCCCATTTATGCAAACATTTCTAATGTCTGTTTGAATATAATTCATCATTTCTTTCACTCAAAGCTCTGATAAACAATAATATCTTAATTTTTCTTTTCATTAATTCAAATATTTTCTCAATATTTCCTCATATTTAGCTCAAACGAAGATGTTTTGAGTTAGAGTTTCATTTTTTATTGCCTTCTTGTTATCATTAAATGTTTTACCTTGATAAGACATTTCCACTAAATTATCAATCTTGTAGATAGCAATTCTGTAGACTGTAAGCATACAAATCACACTATACCTGCACTGTATCGATGGAAACCAATGAATGTCTCCCAAAATGATACTTTCCTACAATACTATGCGATCGTTTGATTTTGTCGTTCATTGATATGTGTGACCAAACATTTGGTTTGGCCTCAAAGTAGACTTTATTAGCAAAAAAGTGAAAAGAATTTATCCGCAAAACTAATCCATTATTTAATGTCTTAAAATATAGCCCTAAAACAAAAACCAAACTTTTTTTTTGATAGTTTTTGAGCCAAAAACTTGAATTAAAAGAGAAATAAAATTTGTGATAATTATTCAAAATTTATTCTTTTGTTTAATAAGAATAAAACGCTTTTATTTTATCATTTATTTATAATTTCTCGAGATTTGAGGCAAAAGTCTAAAAAGGAGAACAAATAAACAAATAAAACACTTGTTATAAACAACTAAAGCTCTGAAGTTATTCAAAGTCTATGAGAAGAGTTGAGTAATAATTATCGTTAAGAAAATAAACGATAAGAGAATTATAGTTTAATTGAGTGTCGATAACAAGAGCTAATCATTTGATTATACAATTAGTTTTTGAGTGCAGATTAGTCTTATATGAGTCATAAAATAGTGGTAACATTCATATCAATTGTGGTGTTCGTTAAGAAGTCTGTCCACTGGATGTCAGATGAGTGTATTTAAAGGCAAAGAATTGTGGAGAAACTGGTCTCCGACATAGGAGTCCTGCGCGAAATGTGTTCAACCAATAGCCTTGGTTGAGGTGCTGGTGCCGCTAACGTCATGGGAGCACCGGTTTTCTGCTATTTAGTAGTATACACAGCGGTAGAGAAACACAGAGTGATTGCCTCTAAATATACGCCAGAATTCAGTGCAAAAATTTTTATTGCGTTTTGTGTGCCATCGCCAGAATCGCGTGGATTTGTGAGCCCCTCGTGTAGAGCCCAGCCTTCCATAGCGGTGCACTTGCACACAGAGCATATCCTGACTGCTCTGTCTCTCTCTTTCTGCTCATAGTCTTATTGTAGTTTTGGAGTGGCGTCGGGAGCAGCAGAACCTTCTTTACTATTAGTGTATTATACAAACTGTCGACTCTTTCTAGAAGAGGACATAGAGTTTAACAGTAGTGTTACTTCTGGTAGTGATTCAGTCCGTATCTGTCTATACAGTCTCACACATCTCATACATCAGAGCACCGGCAGTGTTGACCAGCATCTGATCCGAGCATTTGGTTCGAGACTCGAGTCCTCAAAATCACTAATCTATCGCTCTTTTACTCTAATTATCTTCACTTTTACAACACGTGTGTTGTAATCAAACCGTGTTTTCAACCAAAATATTATTCAAATTCAAATATTTTCGGTGTTTTTGTTATTATAGTCACCAAAACATTATTCCGCAATAATTGTTTAATCACTTCATCTGTTTATATCTAATCAACACTTCATCCGAAGAGAAGTGTTTTTTTGTTGGATTTTAACTCACTTTCAGTGAAAACAATTTTCATAACTCATTATAAATCGCAAAATCAAATATTTGAGAGTCATTTCTCTCCGCAACTCTTATTCTGAGCGCAATATTAATCGTTGTTATTATTTGCAGTCATTTCACTCAAATTTCTTGTTTTGAATACTTTGGGAAAACTTTTCAATTTTTGACATTTAATTAACTGTTGGAAAGCAAAAACATTTATTGAAATAAATAGTCAAAAGTCTAAAATTCTTAATAAAAGCCAATAATTATAAGAATATAAGAATATTGGCAGAGATTTAAAGCGCCGTTCAAATCAACTTATCATTAATTTAAGTGAAGATAACGACGAGTCAAACGACTAAAGAGATAGTGAGTGCTATTGAGTCAAAGCCCAGTCCTATTTGTGCTGTATATTGAGATATAAGAGCGAAAAATTAAGTGAACAGAAAAATAACTGTTAATTACAACTCTTCATAAACATAAAGACGACATAAACACAAAGCGAAAGAAAAGAGAAAATAAAAATTTATTATTTATATTCTCTGTTGTCTTCTCAGTCTCTCAACTCTTCTCTCCATTTGTGTCTAAATTAATCGTTTGGGTCTTTAGAGGACCAGAATTAACAACATTTATAATATAAAAACATTATAAATAAAAGACATTTATTTGTCTTCTCAAACACTAATCCTTCGCAAAATCCTAAACAACAGATAATTATATAATTAACTGTTTGTTAAACTCAGAAGACATTCGACAGTTATTTTGTGACTTAAATAATCTCAGCTATAATTAAACTCATTTCGATTCCGATATAATAACTGGAAAATTGGCCAAAATTGCAATTCAAATGGAAACAGATCAGTCTCAAACAGTTAGCAATAATTCTGCCAATTCTAGTGACGGTGTGCCGGCTCCGTTTGACCAAGACTTGTAAGTACACAATCATAATTATTACATACATCATAAAATTATCAAAAATAAGTAAAAAGTAACATACTCATTTTGTTTGTTTTTATGATATTCAATATTTTCTGTTTTTAGTCATTTTGAGCAAGGCTATTTGATAGGGTCGAAGCTCCTTTCAATTATCGGCCACTAATCTTATCGCACAACTTTTCTATTGCTGATAATTAATCAATGATAAATAGATTTATAATTAAAAGAATGCTCTTGGCAGAAGCGATTTCCCTCCACACAAATTGAGACATTGTTTACTGATTCTATTTTATTCAATTGAATCTAGGAAAATGTTCATTGGCGGCCTTAGTTGGCAAACAGCTCCTGGTAAGTTAACCAGCTATTATTATTATTATTATGACAGTTGTGTAGACATTTGAACTTTGAAATAATGAGTCGAAGGAAATGTATTATTTCAATATTGAGTCATTAGATTCTCAAGTGTTTTGAAACACCGGTACTCATATCCCTCTCTTTCTCTGATTGCATTACAGAAGGCCTTAGGGAGTACTTTAGCAAATTTGGTGACATAACCGAAGTCATGGTTATGAAGGATCCCACAACCAGACGATCGAGGTAAGACCATTTCAATACTTTCTATTGTTTACGTTTGCAATTATTACTCAAACTTTGAACCAATTTATGACTTAAAATCAGTGCATAACTGTTTGGCGCTTTTGTTATCATTTGTTATAAATAATTGCAAACTAATGATAAGCTTTCAATAACTGCCATTCATTTAAGGCTTTGTTAACTTGTCATCAAATCTATTGATTGTGTAATACTTAAGTCTTATTGCAGTGTAAGTCGAGTCTCACATAAAAGGAATTCAATTTTACTCGCATTTCATTTGTTTACTAATTTAACGAATTCTTTCCATATCTCTATTTATTGTGCTTTCAATTTGAATAAGACTTTACATACGTTAACAAATTCCCATGATTCAATGGTGTAACTGTGCTAGATATACTAGTAAAGGTTATATGCTCCTGTACATCAAATACTAGAGGTGATCACAATTATAATTCTAATTTGTAGTGATAGAATTGCGTGAGTCATTTGACCTAGAGGCTATCTATTTAATGTCAGTATTACTCTTTTTCAGTCATATGAAATATTTTGAGTCTGTTCTCAAATTAATTCATTGACATTAAGTAAGAATTGCTGTAAATTATATCCAAACAACAATTTATTAGAATTGACATCAATTTGTGAAAAGTTTAAGGAATATTCAACAAAACGCTGAAAAATATTCCCCGATTATAACCCCTGAGAAATGTTGGGTTTCTTTTTGCTGAAAACATTTACTTCAATACCGATTGAAGAGAAATAAAAATTTTGGTTTTTCAGTATATTTTGCAATTGGTTTCGGTTAAAGAGATTCTAATTCCGACTAAAAAGAAAATAATTGATTCTTCAGTATTTGTTTGTTTTTATAATGCATTTGTATTTGAAATCCTGTAAATTGGAATAAATTTGTATAATCATGGCCATTTTTCAACTTAATTCGGTTTTTATTCATTCAAATAGCATTAAATTGATCACTAATTTTATTCAAGATCTTATTATATAAGAGTTATGATGAAAAAGCTTTAGAAAAATAATCTTTTTATTCAAATGCTTTGAACAAATAAATAATATTTGCACGGAATGAGTATTTTATCAAATTTTATATTTACTAAAGAATAGATACTTTTTCTATTGAATCGAAAGAAAATTTTTGAAAAATTGCCAAACAATTTGAAATTATATCGAAAATCAATTCAATTTAAAATCGTATTTATTTTGATTTTATCATCTCATATAAGATTTGATTGAAATTATATTCAAAATATTGGGTTATGTATTGCAGACACTCTAAAGGGGAGATTCAAATACAAATACAAGACATTATTACAAGAGTTTTGCAAAAAAGCCAAAAGAATTCGTCAATAAATTTAATAATTCTTTCCACAAAGAATAGTATATATTTCTCTTTTCATATATACGAGTAAAATCGAAAAATCAAATCAATCTTCCACTTGAAATAATACAATATGTGTTCCTAAATCTCTTATATATTTTTTCATACAATTCCTCTACTTTTCAATACTTTTGTAGAAATGATAGAATGCGAGGAAAGAGACAAAACAAAAAGAAAAATAAAACCAATCAATAAGTTTTCGGAATTTTGAATTTGATTTCCTAGTGTTGGGCTCAGAATAAGAGCCCACTATTTGAAGATAGGAATGAGAGCCAAAATATTGTATAATATTCAATATTTTTATTATTATATATTAAAATGAAGGCGAGACAACTCTCCTATTTTTCGTTGCTATTATTTTTCTGCACAACCTTTTCTTTGTATATATATTTATATATAAAATATATTAAAGTATTTTGTGTTTTGAATGACATTTAATGAGACTGTCAATCATGAAAATGTAGAAAAAACTCTTCAGACTAAGAGCACACATGAAATGAATGTCAAATCTTCTGCCACCAATCTCTCTCTCTCTCTCTCTCCCTCCCTCCCTCTCCCTCTCCCCTCCATCTCCTCAATACCACTGAACTGATGGAAGAGAGAGATTTATTCCTCAACTTTTATACAATATTTCAAAGCTTGTAATCAGTTGTGGATTTTAACACATTTTGATATTTTCTTATTTATCTTAACTTAAAATTTGTGATTCAATAATAGTTTGATTATCTGAGGATTTGATCGATGACTGTCTCAGTTAATGGAAGGCTTCAAATTAATGCTCAATTTTAAGAAATTTAAATTAAGTTTAATAGTTATCTAAATAAATGTAAATTAATATCATCTGTGATTCAAATTAGTTTTATTTATAGTTTTCTTATTTTAATGACTTTATTATTATTTTGATAAAAAAAATATAAAACTAAAGTAAATTTATTCTCAATTAAGATATTCAGGGAAGAGATGAGGTATTCCTCGTGTGTTAATAATTTTAATCTATTAAATGATATCCACATATATTAGTCTCAATTTGAATATAGTTTAGTTAAAGGGTCTGACATATAGACAGCCGATACAGAGGGAGATATCTAGAAAGAGGACATAGAAAAGGACGAACAAAAAGAAAAAATAAGAGATAATTGTTAGGCAAAGACTAACAGACAGACATTGGATGAAATGTTATTTAGTTTTTCTGTTTTTCGTCTTTAGTTGGATTCCTATTCATCGAATCCAAACGATCGCTGATTCAACCATTTCTTCACTCAATTCTCTCTCTCTCTCTCTCTCTCTCTCTTCCTCTCTCTCTCTCTCTCT
>JAQIWF010001240.1:0-12792 GCA_034694965.1 Ceratozetes gracilis | reverse complement strand
TTCCGTGGAGTCAAGTGATTCCATACAAGAGTTCATCCAACGAGTCATCGTCTGCACCACAAAAGAAAAGGATATCTTTGGCTGACTATCAAAAGACAAAAAGAATTTGTGAGGACTCTCTTCACAACACTGAGAGCACAGCACAACAACCAGTGACTGTAAGTAATGATAACATTATTTTACATTCAATTAATGTTTCTTTCATTTGTTTCGCACAGAATGGAAGTCATATCTTAAGCTCACAAAAAGATATCCCAAATGTGTCTCAAATTACTTCAATACCTCAGAGCAGTCAAAACGATAGACCGACTGATCCTCGACTCAGAAGAGCTCAGGAGAGGTCACAAACCAAAGTGTAATCCATTGCCTTATGTCTCACATATGTGTAAAAAGTCATTCAATAGATATTTTCTGTTAAATATTTTTCGCGAATACCATTGAATTCATATTTCGTTTTTTAATAAATAGATTTTTAAAACAAAGTGTTTTAATTGTTTTCTAAAATTCAAAGCAATTATAAGAAAATTTTGGGCAAAAAATTCATTGTGAGAGTAGATATCGGGTTATTCGGATGTGGGGAACAACGATAGCTTCCTATTGATGACAGTCATGTAGTGTCGCACAGAATATGGGCACCAAAATAATTATTTATATCTGGAATCAACTATATATTAATTAATACTGAAATAATTTACTCAATAAATATCCAGAAATAATAATAAAAGTGTTGAACATTATGTTACACAAAGTGACGCAAAGCTGTCACGAAAGGAATGTCACTATAATTAAGATAAAGAAATCAATAGAAACCCAATTCCCAGACATTCAAATAAAAGACTAAACTCTAAGCTCTCAATCAACACAATGTCTCAGCTCCTCATTCTGTGCGCTCTCTTCGGTGAGTCTGTCCTCTGTGTATCGCTCTAACTGTGTCTTCCGAAGTGACCGTAACCGCAAAGTCGTGTCAACTCAATGAAGTGGACTTATGTCTGAGCGATACTGCCCTTCGACTCAGACGACAACTGCCCGAAAATGAGAATCAATGGAAAGAATTGTGTTCTCAAACGGAAGGACTCTCGCAATGGTTTGTATAGTTTCTCAAACCTCTTATTGAGTCTTTCATTCACTTTCGCCTCTATTTTGTTCTCTTATTTCTTCTAATCTTTCAATTGATGAGCAAATTTCTCATCAATTGGGGGATCTGTAGAAATCTCCTAAATTTTAGCCAAAAATTCAACAGTACTAGAATCTGTCCATAAGCATAATAATAACTTTTTCTTAGCGATGATCCCCCATTGCTTATCCCTATCCATTTAGGTTATTATTTTTACCCATTCATTACATTGCAGTCTCTCGCTGTACACCAATCGGTGTTTGTCTCCTCTCCAACGAGAAGGTATGTCATTCATTCTGTTTCCCATTGAGTAATCCTCTGTCAGCTGTCCAGTGGCTCTTTGCCCCACTCGACCCTCAGCGCCGTTGTCAAGACGAGCAGCTGAAGCAGCGCACTTTCCTTCACTCTCCTTGTCTTAATAGAGTGCTGACCAATAAGTGCTTCATAGAACTCAAGACTTCTCAGACCTGTTGTGCTTTACGTCGGACGCGTCACTGTCTTTCCCGACAGGCGAGTGAAGGGTGTGGACACGAGGCAAAGCTCTTCCTCGAGGACTTGTTGCTAACAGGAGTGGACACATTCTGTCCCCATATATCAGAGGAGGAAAAGTGTTCGCAATCACGTGGTCTTCTGGTGAGACATTTTTATGAGAATTTCCTCAAACTTTGTGAATCAAATCTTAGGGACGGACTCTTAACGTTCTTATCGGTGACTCAACCAAACCCTCTCCAACTCAATAACATCTTCAAAATTGTTACATAAATGCATTTATTGAGAATTATTTACAATAAACAAAACCCAAACCCAACCCAATTTGAAAATTAAATTTATTACTAAAGTTTGTACTCAATGTTCACGTTTTGGTAGTAATCGAGAGTTTTCAAGAGTTAAAATCAACATTAGAAGTATTTTACGAATATCCCTCAGATCTGTATAATCTGTTATTCCATTAATCCCCCTGAAGTACGAGCTGGATGACAACCACTGGTTACTGTCCACTAAACAAGTTGTGTATATCCCTTAATCACAAAGAATCTGGGAAATGGGAATTTTTGATAGCAATAATAAATAAAATAAGTATGTGTATTGCAGATTGGGCAATATCATAAATAATTTATACGATTAACATGATTCTCTTAAATAAACTTACTAAATTAAAATTAAAACATCTCAACTTAAAATTATTTTATTGAATGATAAAATGGAAATTATAGATATGAGTATTAATATGAACTAGGTCAAAAGTTTATTATATGTTTTAATTTAGCGCCACATTTGTTGTCATCCAATTGGATACTCGTAAATATGACAAAATCTGGGCTCAATTTTGAACTGATCCACAATGTTTTCGTCATTATCTCACTTTTGTTGTCAACTCTTAATGAAAACCCTTTACATAAGACAATGGTTTTTATGAATGACTGAGTTATGAATGAAACACATGTTTATTATTACGTCATTCTATAGTATGAGAGTCGACACAAATCACAGCATTTTATCGATTTATTTGTTTAATTTAATAATCAATTTATTAATCATTTTCTCAAATGAGTGATAATATTGTGATTCAAATACCATTTTATTGTGATTTTCTCTAAAATAGTATTTATTTTGTAATTGAGTTTATTTTCGCCTCAAATCAGTTTAAAATGAACTCAAAGTTCGGGTGTTTTGTCCAAATTCGTGACCAAAAGTACGAAATAGTTTTGACTGAAAAGTATATGAGTTTAATAAGTTTTATAGATATTTATCCCAAAATACAACAAATCGTGAGAATAGCTCTGAACGAAGACATCGATTTCAATACTCATGAGTTTGAGGTTTGTTTTGAACCCAAATATTATCTCATATTTTATAATATATTCTATTATTCAACAGATATTTGAAAACTTTTCGACGAAAGGACTCGTTATTCGAGTTATGAATCAATTGGTGAGACATAAGTCTGTGATTCGCATCAAAGCTAAGCCCCAACCGGTGAACAACCCTTCCTTTGCCACAAATCAGTCACCGGTTGTCATATTAAATCCACCGCTATATCAACCCATTCCACAGCAAATGCTTATTGTGAGAAATCCCACACTTCTGGCTATACCTCAACCCAATCCCCCGATTGTAGCACAACCTCAACAATCAATTAATTTTCTGCCCGATTACATCGCATTATCGAAAGCGCCTACAAATCCGGCGCCAAATAACTCAATACAACGAAAGACTAGTCACACAAAAGCCGGGAAGAGCTCAGAAAAGAGTTCGAGTGATAAAAGACATAACGCCTACTGTAAGGTCTGTCCCATTTTGTTGGACAACCCCTTAAATCGTGATCTAATTGTGTACAAAATGAAGTTAAAACTCGAGACATACAAAAAATATCGACATTTATTGAAAACAGTGGCAGAGGTTTGCGATAAGAAATACCATTTGCTGTCAAACAAAGACTGGAATGAAGTGATCCCCAAAAAAATGGAAGGTTTGGGTTATCGCGGATTCACTTCTGATGAGTGGAAGAATAGTTTTCACTCTTTTCTGGAGAAATATAGTGAAGTATTTGAAAAGATTTTCAGACTTTTGAATAGTTATTAATAGTTTTGTCTTCTAATAGATTCTAAGAGTGTCTTCCACTCCAGAGATCGCCTGCAATCTGTTCCCATTCTTTCATATTTTCAATTCATTTGTTTTTGAGACAAAAGAATACAATTTTAAAAGAATTAGTGAATTAAAAGAGAAATTAAGAAAAAGTTTGCCTCAAAACACATCACCCGATAAGACCAATGAATGTCCCAAAAGTCCTGTAAAAGCAGTTATCACTGGAAAAGAAAAGTTTGAGGAAATGGTCCAAAAACTGACGACAAATGAAAAGCATATTAAAATCTTTCACTCAATGGTATTGGAAATGAATATCGGATGGAATTTCAAAGACAATGGCGAGTACTGGAAGTTATTGGCCGATAGGATGTGCGAAACAGACGTCAGATATAAGTTTGTCGTCACTTCAGATATTTGTAAGACTCGGTTCTATATGTGGACTCGATTTTATGCTATGGTATGTCTTTCCTCTCAATTAAACAACAATTGATTTGTTCTTTTTATTTAAGAATTACGAGAAACTGAATGAAAAATTAGAGCCAAAAGTGCAGAATATCTTTGATTTGTTCAAAACTGTTCACACTTTGGATTTGACACAACTATTCAGTGCACAGAGTATGACATATAAAAGGATTAAAGAGATCTCATTTAGGAAAGAGTTGAGGCATTACTTCAGTCAATATCTCAATCGAATTCGGATCAAAAAACTTGAAGACAAATGTGAGACATCTGTTCCGAAGGAGAGGTCGAAAAGTTTAATTGGAATTAAAGTAACAGTGAATAAAAGTGCGACAAATAATCGACAAATCAATAAAAACTCACCGAAAGTAAGTCTAAATGAAGTCTTTTCTCATTTAAATCCAATTATTTATTTTTAAAGATAAGAAAAGAAGTTCCGAATCAGAAGTCTGGGAGAAATGGATTGAATTTCATTGGATTGAGTCAATCATCGGAGACAGATATGAAGAGAGCCATAAACAGAGCGAAACACATCCTATCGAAGCAATCCGTTAAACGAACCGCAGATAAAAATAGTCGAAATAACGTCAATAAAGTGGTTATTCCTCAAGAGATTGAGACAATCACTTTGGACTGACTTCTTGTCACTTGTTTTCTATTAAATATTTTGATAAATCAATGAATTTCTTTTAAATTTTGTTTTTTGTAAATAATTGTCAAATGATTAGTAATTAACTTAAAATCACATGAATTTCAATAAAACAAAGAATAAATAAAATTCTTTTCATCAAAACTAATATTGGACTCAAATTCTATGGATGTGCACAGAATAAGTCAATTCTTTGAGATAATTTTGCCCTTTGACACTAATTTGGATACAATTTGACCTTGAGCAAAGATTTCATTTATTAATTATTTTGATTAAAAGATTCTATATAATTATGATTTGCGTGTGTATTGTGTGGACTGACCACTGGTCACACTAGTAAACTGTGTATTGGGTAAAGAGAGGTGAGACAGGATTTCAATTAATAAACTTATCATGTGACTTTTAAGCTGAGATATGGATTAGTTACCCTTGGCAATCAGTTATTAAAGTTAATAAGAGAGCATACAGCGTCTGAGCGGTTTCTATATTTTGAAATAGGCTATTCTGATTAGTTGTCACAATCGGTGTGTGGACTGTTTGAACTTTGAACTCTAAAATGACTACAATAAACCCCTTAGGCTTCCTTCCCCTATGCATAGAGTCTCAAATCCCACCCAAACGTTCTCTGCTCTCAAATAATGTCTTTATTGTTTACAACACACAGAAACAGAGTTTTTCATATTACGAGGTTTAAAACATCAATCAATTAAAACACATATGATTTTAAATTAATTTAATTTGAAAATGAATTCAATATTTGAGTGTTTTATTGAGATTTGTGGACAAAAATGTGAATTAGTGTTCAATTGTCACTCAATTTATGTCACTTTTATTGATATTTACTCCAAAATACAACAAATTGTGAGACAAAATCTAAAACAAGAGATTTATTTTAGTACTCATGAGTTTGAGGTTTGTTACCATTTGAGTGATTAATTGATCCCACATTTCATTTACAATCGCATAGATTTTTGATGACTTGTCCACAGAAGGAGTCATTATTAAAGATTTGACCCAAACTGTAAGAAATCAGTCTATCCTTCGTATTAAACAAAAAGCAGTGATTGAGTCCTCCTCTGCTCTCAATTCAACTTTAAGTGATTTAAATCCAAGAACCAAATCAGTGGATCCGACCACTGATACAACAGTTAGTCTCCAAACCAATCCTCAGACAAACCCTCTAAACGTCAATCCAATAGAGTCTGTAAATGAGTCAACCATTGAGTCCAGTCATACCAAACCAGAGGTCTGTCTCTCAATACAAACAAGTGAATCAAACGACTCGACCCGTCCTCTTAAAAACCCTCTAAATGTGAGATCACTCAAACAGTTTGAAAATGATATGAAAAGGAGAGGGTCTGTTGCTATCGGTTCCAATAAAGAGGAAACCTTTGAACCGGATTTGGATAAAAGTGTGAAAACTCTTATTCGTTGTGAGAAACATATCCAACGATTCCATGCAATGGTTTCTCTCATTAATATCGGCTCCAATTTTAATGGAATTGAAGGTCACAAGTCTTGGAAGAAATTGTCGGACAAAATGCGAGACACATATAAACAGTATTTTTATGTAATGCCCCAAATGTGCCAAGGGGCTTTCACCAATTGGACTCAATTCTATGCACAGGTAATCTTCATTTTGTCTGCTATTGTCTTATATTTAGATTATTTTAGAATTACGAGACAGTGAATGGAAAGGTAGAGCCTATGGTTCATAAAATCTTCGATTTGCTTAAAATTGTCCACATTTTGGATTTGAATCAAATTCTTAGTCCAACCGATTCGACGGCTATTAAAATAAGAGAAATTTCTCTGAAGGAAGACCTGATTGAGTACTACAATCAATATCTAATAGATTTGAGACTCGAGAAGACTCAGACCAAAGAAGAAGAACATCACAAGAATGAGGGAACAGCTCTTAACTCGAGTGCAGAGTCGGTGACCAAAAAGAGGCGATTATTGAAAGAATTGACTTTAATTTGAAATGACTTCCATTTAAATCAAAAATTAAAAACTCATTTAATTTTGTTAACAAATTTGTAATTAAATATAAATTATTTATTAGTCAAGAGTTGAATACATTTATTAAATAACTTATTATTAGAGAAAATGTCATTTAAATAAATAAAATGTTTTTACTTATTTCAAAATTGGCGCTTATTTTGTGTAAGCAATAAATCAAATGTTTTTCCCATTAAATTACGTCATATGTTTTGTTTTTGACAAATATTCGGCAAAATCTTTTTTGCCAAAAATGCCATCAAATGAGTCGTCACTGAAGTTATAATTAGTGCTAAAAATGTGCAAACATTTGATTTAAAGTGAATTTATTTATTGTTTTCACAAATAGTAGTCATTTATTAGTCAATGATTTAAATGTTTATAAAATGTGATATATTTTAGCCATAAATCAAAAATGAGTTCAAATTTCGAGTGTTTTGTTGCAATTCGTGACCAAAAATATGAATTAGTTTTGAATGAAACAGATTTGAGTTTAATCTCATTTCAAGACATTTATCCAAAAATTAAGCAAATCGTGAGAATAGCCCTCAACGAAGACATCGATATCAACACTCATGAGTTTGAGGTTTGTTTCATTCAATTGTTTCAATTGATTCACATTTTTGGTTATCTCACAGATATTTGAAAATTATTCGTCGAAAGGACTGGTAGTCAGACTCTTAAGTGAATTGATTGGACACAAGTCTTTGATTCAAATAAGACCACAAGAGATCTGTTATACAGTTGTGGCCAATCACACCACTATTGACCCACTTTTGCCTCAAACCGATCAAAAATACGAGCCATTAGTCAGTCCTCCACCGAATGCCATACTATTATCTCAATTAACAAATCCGTTGACTTCTGTTATACATAATCCACAAAATAGTGAGAATGAGGCCATAAAATACAATCACTACTGCGATGTCTGTCCCGCCCTTCTAAGCAAAACCACTTATCCCTCACTTATTAAGTATCGTTTGAATGTCAGTAGAAATAAATTCCAAACATTCGCCAAATTCTTCGAAAAAGTAGCCGAGATTTCAGACAATACTTATAGTAAAGTAAAGGGAAGTCATTGGAAAGACATTCCACAATATATGGAACAGTTTGATGAGAATGGTAGTGGCCAGGGATGGAAACTCTCCAAATTTATGTCATATCTTCACATTTATTTTCAGGTATTATATCAGTCTTTCGTTCGTTATTTGATTATAATTTGTTTGACAGAAAATGAAAGAAAGTCCGAATCCAGTGATTGCCTGCAATTTGTTCCCATTTTTCCATTACTTCGAAGCAATTAATTTCGATTCAGAGGAAGAAATCTGTAAAAAGATAAATGCTTTTCGAGAAAAGCTGAGGGGATGTCTACAACACAGTTCTCAACTATATTTAGAGTCTGAAGAACTCAAATCCTTTCGACAATCGGTTAATAAATTAGAAAATGAAGAAAATGTAAAAGAATTTCATTCGATGGCAGTTCTGGTCATTAATATTGATTGCAATTTGAAGAAAGACTTCAATGAATCAATTTATTGGCAGAAAATCTGTGATAAATTGGTGGACAGCGGCTACTCTATGAAATGTCAGTTCACTTTCGAAAAGTGGATCAAATTTTATGCAAATGTATTATATTCTTGCAAATTATGATAATTTGTTTTAATTCTACTTAATTTCCTAGAATTATGAGCGACTTAATGGGAAATTAGAGCCAAAACATCAGAAAACCTTTGATTTGCTTAAAGTAATCCATTTATTGGACTTCAAGAAAGTGATGAAAAAATATGCAATTATTTGGCAGAAAATCGTTGAAATTTCAGAGAAACCAGAATTTAAGGAATATTTTGACAAACATTTAACTCAAATTCAAAACCAAAAGAGTATTGAAATCCTAGCAAATGATGAAAATGATTTGAAAGCCTTCTATCAAATGGTTGTAAACATTGATATTCGAGCGAATTTCAGGAAAGCTAACTCTAAACAGAAATCATTCAAACAATTATCTGAGACAATGAAATCAGAGGGCTATCCATACAGTCCTCAGGACTGTGAAAAGCTATACCACAAATGGGCTCAATTTTATGCACAGGTATTGAGATTTAAATGTGTTTTGAATATGTTTTGAATGTCTTTTCTATTTCAGAATTTTGATCAAATGAATGGAAAATTGGATGAAAAACATCAGAAAATTTTTGATTTACTTAAAGTGATTCATATATTAGAACTCAACAAAATGCCGTCTAAACGGGATATCTGTAAGAAAATTACGGAAATCTCTTCGAGAGAAGATATTATAGAGTATTACGGAAAACATTTAAGTGATATCAGAATCAAAAAACTTGAAACCATTGGTATATCAAAGAAAAAACATTTGATTCCTGAGAACAACTTCGCCGGTGATGTCCAACAAACTGATGTGGATATCGATAGTCTTCCCCAACAATCTATTCCTTCAGAGAGTATTAATCATTCATTTGTTAGTGAATCCAATCAAATAACAGAACAATTGACCAGTTCTTCGATGGAATGCCAACCAGTCTTTGATTTAACCAACACTTCATCTGCTCCTCAAATGACACAAACAAATGAGATGTCTTCTCAAGAAAAAGAGAGTTATGAAGAGAACCACACATACAATCACTACTGTAGTGTCTGTCCAGTCCAGAAAATAACTGAAACCATACCTAATAAGTGTCGACTTATAGTCAATCGGAGAAAATTCGAGAAATATTTGAAATTATTTGAAAAAATCGCTGAAATCTCAGACAATAATTACAGTAAAGTGACTGAAAAACATTGGGTTCACGACATTCCTTATTATATGTCACAATTCGAGATGTCTTTAACCAATGGAAAGAAGGAATGGGTTTCCAAAAGGTTTAAAAAACTGCTTCGCAAATATGTTCAGGTAATTGAATGGATCAGAAATTTCTAAATTATCTCTAATTTTGTCTATATTTTAAAGGTCTTAAAATTCTGCTCAAATCCAGTGATTGCTTGCAATATCTTTGCATTATATCATAATTTTGAGGCAATAAATTTTGACTCAAATGATATCCTCTCGAAAGAAGTGAATGATTTGCGGACGAAGAGGAAAGAAAGCTCTCAATCGCCACAAATGAGATCCAAATTCCAGAAAGACTTTGATTTATGGGTTAAGAAACTTATTTATTGCGAAAAAGATATCAAACAATTTAAAGCCATTATTGATATGATTGATATTAATTGGGATCTGAGAAAAGATGTAACGATTAGTCCATTTTGGCAGCAAATTTGTGATAAACTGATGGCAGAGGGATATTCCCATTTGATGCCCACGAGGTGTAAGAGGAAGTTCCACGAATGGATATATTTTTATTCTCAGGTATTTTCATAATTTCAAACCAATTCAATATATATTTTCAATTATTTTCCAGACTTATGATGAACTGAACGGCAATTTAGAGCCAAACCTTCAGAAGACCTTTGATTTACTAAAAGCTATACATATATTGGATCTGAGAAAAGTAGTCTCTCATAACAGTACTGTTTATCACAAAATAGTAAACATTTCTGAGAGACAAGAATTTAAAGAGTATTACGAAAAACATTTAAAAGATCTGAAATTAGAAAAGTTTAAGTCAATCACTAACTCAAAGACAAATGAAATGAACTTAATTTCAACGAACAAACAGCAGTCAATTACACCGATTCCCATAACAATAGATTTGGTACAAAATGATAGTCATAATAGTGTAGAACAAAGTAATGCCATTCTTTTAGTCAATCCTGAGGTAAGTCTTAATTGATTTGAATGAAGGCTTCAATTAATTGATATTCTCTTACAAAAGACATATAAACAGATCAAAAGCGCCGAACAATTGGAGTCTCAAAGCAAACGAAGTCTCGAAACAGACGACGAGGTATTCGGTATTATAATCAGTCGGCCATCAAATAGTGAGGGGAATCACAATCCCATTAAGAAACAGAAGACAATTCTTACCATATGTTTGGACTGAAATTTTGCTGTTTTAAGAAAATCTTATTTATTACTCATTTAAATAATTTTGTTATCAATAAAAAGATTTTATAATTATTTCATTGAATTATTTGAGAGATATTCAAAAGTCAAAAGTTTTATATTTTCAAAATTAGCGCCAATTCCTTGTTATGATTTTAAAGGGAAGCCCTAACACGTGGAGACCGGCCCTCAATAATTATTACATCACTAATATTGCGCGATGAGTTTGTTGATGTCACTCCTTTGTCAGTCAAACTGTGAATTCACTATTCAATTGATTTTACCTTTTGTTCACAATTTGAGGTCAAATAACTATCACTTCAAACAACTCATAAATTTTGACAAAATGTGGTTTTAATTGAATGCAAATAATTATGTTATAAATGACTATAATTTCTCTCAATTTTTGAAAGCATTTTATTGAAAGCATTTGAAATATGGGCTCAAAATTTGAATGTTTTATTGAAATTCGTGGCCATAAGTATGACATCGTATTAAATGACACGGAATTGGATTTCATTCACTTTAAAGATATTTATCCCAAAATACAACAAATCGTGAGAATAGCTCTGAACGAAGACATTGATTTCAACACTCATGAGTTTGAGGTTTGTTTCAATCAATTGTCTGATCTCTAGTTTAACCGCATTTTCTTTGATAGTTATTTGAAGACAATTCGTTCAATGGATCCGTAATAAGAGATTTGAATGAATTCATTGGAAATGAATCGCGAATTCATATAAAATCGAAACCACAACAAGAGATGAAGCCTTCAGTTGTGGACAAACATATGACTAATACTTCACTTTTGCCACAAAAAAGTGAATTATCAGAACCTTTGACCAGTTCTTCAGCTGAGTATAAACTTCACCCGATTGAATTGGTGCCAAAGGTATATGAGGACAACACTCAATACAATTACTACTGTAGTGTCTGTCCTATCATTACGAGTGAAGTGATTGATCCCAAGCTCTCAAAATGCAAACTTGTGGTCAATGAGAATACATTTGAAAAATACAGGAAATTATTTGAAAAGATTAAAGAGATTTCAGACACAAATTACTGCAAAGTTTCTGATAATGACTGGGAGTATACTATTGCCCCACATATGAAGAAAAGTGATCGGAAAGGAACCGGAAAGTCCTGGAGACACAAGTTTACCGAACTTCTTCACAAATATATAAAAGTTGCCTTTTTTGTAGTTTTTATTCACGAATTGACTCTAAATTTACTTTTATTTGATAGGTATTGAAAGAGTGTCCAAATCCAGTGATTGCCTGCAATTTATTCCCATTTTATCATTTATTTGAGTCATTAACTTTCGATTCAAATGAAAACCCTTTTAAAGAGATAATGGTTTTGAGACAATTGAGAGGCTCCTCACAAAATGTGGAATCAGATGAGAGAAAAGAGTTTGAAGTATTGGTTAAAAAGTTAATTAAAAGCCAAGAAGAGATAAAAGAGTTTCATTCGCTTGTTTTGGCCATAAATTTTGACTGGAATTTGAAGAAAGACTCGTTGGACAGGAGTGACAGCAAATGGCTGAACATTTGCCATCAATTGGAGGTCGAGGGCTACAGACCTCAGACACCAGTCAATTGCAAGTTTAAATTCCACAATTGGGCCCAATTTTATGCAAAGGTATTCCAAATGATTTCAAATTGAAAGTTATGTTTATTTTATACTTAATTAGAATTACGAGCGACTGAATGGAAAAATAGAGCCAAACCTTCAGAAAACGTTTGATTTACTCAAAATTATCCATACATTGGATTTGTCGAAAATAATGAATAATAAGAGTACTATTCATCAGGAAATTAAGCAAATCTTTGAGAGACCAGAGCTTAAAGTCTATTATAAACAACACTTAATTGGTATTCGAAACTCAAAGCTTGAAAAGAGTGATCACATTCTCGAAAAGAGTGACCACATTCTCGAAAAGAGTGACCACATTCTCGAAAAGAGTGACCACATTCTCGAAAA
>JAQIWF010001239.1:0-12798 GCA_034694965.1 Ceratozetes gracilis | reverse complement strand
AGATAAAGAATGATCCAATATTTAGATTAAGAACAAAAAGTTTCTAAAATACATCAATGTTTTTGCTTTTTTTAGTAAAAAGATTAGTAAGATGATTTATCTTTAATTGTTAAACAGTGAGGAAGTTGTAAATCAAAACTCTTATAATATCATAATTTATAGATACAACTTCATACATTTGATTAAAGCATAATAATAGTGAAAATTACTCTAATTTTTACCGGTATGCCGCTATTTATGAAGTAATACGGTACATATACATGTATACCTTATTTGAATTTAATCCTATTATTTTAGGTAAAATTCAATTTAAATTTTGTCAATTGTTGTATATTTTTTCAACCATTCATTTGTTTTTTGCCTAAAATCACAGAATTGGAAAAATGTGCTAAATTTTGACTAAACTTAAAAAATTATTTTATATTATTAATTAATATCTGAATTTTAAATTAAAAATTAGGTATTGGATACCAAGCATATTGTTCCGACAAGAGATGAGTAATTTGTGGCTAAATAGCGTGAATTCTTCTGTAGAATTATGATAAAAAACCCCAGGGAAATGTAAACCTAATATATGACTTGGTTTGGCGTTGACTCTCAATTTATTTGTTTTTCTTATGTTTATGTAACGAAGTAATTGTTTCTTGAACCAAATCACCCAAATTGATCATTTAAGTTGCGCATAGGAGTATCAAGATATTTTTACTAGTTCATTAAAAGTGGAGATTGAATGCGAGAGAATTACCAATATATCTATTATCTAATATCTAATAAAAAGAGAAGATAAGAGAGTTTTGGGTAGAATTGGGTATTAGTAGTAAATATAGACTAATGTGTGAGCGATAGTGTTATAACTGATTACAATCAATGCTTCATAACAACAGGTGTTTTCAATTGCAATAAATTATGAAAACATAAGTTTATTAAACGAAAGGATCGAATATATTATTCAAGTTATGAATGATTCAAAGAAACCCTATTAGTGCACAGAATAAGGCTTAAGAAAATCAATTAAATATCAATACATATATTCTGATCAGAATAATCAGGATATCAATCATTAGTGATGAGGAGAAGTAGACAGCAATTGAGATGTGGTCTCTCATTGGAAAGTGCAACAAGTCCAACTTAGTCTCAATTGAGGTTCATTACTAAATAAAGTGGACATACAATCATTTATTGATTATTGCAATGAAAACTCACTCATATGTTCACTCAATGCTCACATTCTTCGCATTTCTTTCAATTATATTCAATAATTGAAAACCCGTTTAATTCAATTGAATCCAAAGTATTGATTATAACAACCAAATACTACTCAAAGCCATTTTAAGCTTTTATAAGACCAACTTAATTATTCTGAGCTCTCAAAATAAGATAAAAATAAAGTGAGACTGTTTTCAAATGATCCAGTCAACCTTCAAATATAATATATGTGAATGGAATGGGTTTAAACAAATCTTTTTAAGAAAACCTTTTAATCGTCAAAATTGATAAAAAGAAATGAAATATCATTTATATCTTGAGATTTGTGTGAAGTAAGCAAAGACAGCATAAACTGTAAAAGCGCTCGATTTTCAAAATTGATTCGTTGCCAAAAAAGTAAATTAATTGCAAACTTTACTATTGAGATGATTCGGGTCTAAACATCTCATAAAGAACTGCAAATAATTATATGAAAAGTAGAGTCTCATCAGATATTCATGTATTTTATAAATATGTAAATATTGAGCCATTTTTTGAAATACAACATAATTTGAGTCTATTCTCAACACTTTATGACTGTATAAACACATATATATGTGATATGAAAATCCTTTGGTTTTGTATTAAGAAATACGATTCACTTGAATCTTATCGTCGTTTCTATTATGTTATCACTGAAAACATAACGACTGACTCATGAATATTCCTCACAACAAATAAACTTTAAATTAAACTAAACTCCATATAAAAGCAATGAATTAAAGACTAAATTGAAGAATACAATAATAATAATAGTAAGCAGAAGCCAGATAGTAAGCTAGGTAATATAAAAAACTTTTATATGAGTTTTGATTCAAATTCTTTGATTAAATCGCTTTTTTCATCGATCATAAGTCCTTTGAAAATGAAGTATAATATTGAGAATAAAAAAATTATTCACTGCTTATTGGCTGCTAAATAGGCTCTCTTTGTATTCATTTCTTAAGCATAAAATTGAAAAATCTGTAAAAATATTGAAACTTAATATTTTTGAAAAACAATTTTCAAAACAGTATTCTTTTAACTGTTTTTGAGCCCATTTTCTGTAGTTTAAGGAACAGTTATATCGCTTGAGTTCAGAGCGCTTAGAGTTTGCATAAAAAATGAGTGAAAGACTGGTTTTAATTGGATTTGTTTTGTGTTTGTTCCAGTGCAATTTTCTGATGAAACAAATTTTGAGCCTCTAATTAAGTACCGCTCAGTTTTATTTCGTTAATCGATTTAAATTATAATTTGGGGTCAATTTTGAACTTTCTTTTAACATTTGATTAGTTAAAAGAGTATAAGTGTTAGTCAGTCAGGGCCTGACTGGCGGCTCATTGGTAGCAAAAACTGGGGAAATCAAGCCTTCAATCCTTCAATTTATTCCAATGTTCGGTAACTCAAAGTATTAACTGATATGTTGTGCCAATCGCTTCGGGATATCCACTGTCTCTTAGAGATAACAAATACTAGTTTTTCTCAAATTAAATAATTTCTTCTTTTTTTATTTAAAAATTCTTTAATAAAACTGCAATTTTTTGGCAAATAACTGGTGAAAATTGAGAATAAAAATACGATCAGAAAGTGATATGAAGAACAATCTGAATAATTGCCTTAACACAAGGTCTGATTCTCATGCAGTGCTGATAACAAATTTGATTGATTTATAAAAGACAAATACAGATCTGAAGAACAAGTACTGAACAGAGTTCTGAACAGAGTTCAAGCCTTGACCTAATCGTGTCTACGGAGAGAAAAAAGTTATTTTTTAATTCCGTTTAGAAGTGAATTACAACAGGTCTTCAAATATGTTTGAATATATCTGATAATAGTGAGGGTAATAAAATATAAGATGTGATGCCATATATTAGCTAATAGTCAGCTTTGGTTCATCGCTACATCACTACATGACCAGAATCATAAACATCACATTTTTACTTAATATTACAAATCCTTAGAAAAGTATTATTATTATTATTACTCGGCATTAGATTTAGGGATTGAAAACATACAAGAAATGAAAGACAAATAATTCATTTTAATTGAATATTCAGTGATTAAAATCTTGTGCTTAAAAATAATTTTTAGATAAAACAAGTCTTTAGTCGAATCAATACTCTGTTGACTTCACTCTCTTTTCTAATTGAATTAATAAAAGTCGGACTCAAAAAGATGTTAGCGTTTACTGAGAAATCATTTTTGAAAACTTGTTTTAAGCAAAAGTGCTTTTTTTGCTTAACGTTTGGAATAATTGGGTCCCAAAAAACCAAAACTAGATTTGAACTGAATTTTCATTAATTATCTTAAATAGTATTTCCAATAATTAGATAACTTCTTAATGCTTTCAAATCCAGACTTTTATTAAATGCTATAAAGAATTTGTTTAGAGATAATACACGGAATAAATCTATAAATTATGACTAAAATTCCCAAATAATATCTCCTGTTTAGAGATTTATGAGTGAAATATATGCTTAAATGTGATAAAATGAAAGTAAATCTAAAAGGAACATCACTTACCTCTAAATAGAAGGTTGTGTTGTTATGTTATGTAATGTGACTTTCCTGATCAGAGGTTGTCTGTCCGCATCCAAGTCTCCGATCTTACCATTTGTTTAAAAACCAATCAATTGTATTGACCCTCACTTTTAATTTAAGGTAATATTATTGTTGTTATTATTCTTGTGAAGAAAAGTTGTGATTTAAGTTATGAGGATTGGGTGCTTCAGTAAAGCCCGGACTCAACATATACTAAAAGCATGATGTGATAGGAATCGCTATTTACCGCACACGACATCCAATGCATTTGGCTGAGGGTTGCGCTAATATGAGTGCGCAGTCAAAGCCATAGGAAAGGCACAGCAAAAGGACATTTCGTTACATTGCATTGCATTAACCATTTATTATTAGTATAGCTTTTATTCGGGAGCAACAGGTCGTCACTTCACTACAAACATTGCAACAAACATCAAACCATACATTAATCTATTATCCGATCACTTCTTTACTATTAGGTTCAAGAATTTGTGCAAAAGTGGCTAATTTTTGTAATATACCTGCTAATGTATCTAGTTACTTTCTACTTATTCAAGTGTTCTAACGGTTTGCATATTATTCCATACATTTCGGAAATCAATTAAATTTGAAACTCGTTTTATGTTTCATATATTCCTTAAATAATTTGGAGAAACAAAGCAATAGAAATATCGATCGAAATACTCGTTTACCACAAAAAACTATTGTCTCTCTGATAAAGTTTCCCCGAGCAAAAGATCTGATGTAATTTGTAAATAACCAAGCTATCATTTTAATAATCATAATTTCCTTGTTCAAATTTAAAAAGAATTTAGGGAAAGTACTTCTGAAGAGAGTGGAGGTAATTGTATCGAGGTCAAATTGCATAAACTTTTCAATGTTTCTGATTTACTACTTTGAATGTAACAAAGAGTTATTCACATATTAAGGACAAACTAACAAAACATGTCTTATCTCTATCACAACCAAAGCTTTGGATTTATTTTATTTTTAAATATTGTCGTCTCAATAAATATCAAAATAAACTGAAAAATTGCCTCCAATTTAAATGGAAGGTATTTTTGAGAAAAGAGTTGATTTTTAATGAATTATTCATTGAGTGCTTCTCTGTTACAATATTAGTACATTTGAATTGGCATTCAAACAAGTAATGGATTTTTAAGTTCCCAACGATTCAGAGTTGAAACCTTATTACGATTACAATTTCCCTCATATATTGGTATAGTTTTTCTTCAAAATTTAATCCAATCTTATGAAGAATTTATACTTATTTTTAGCTTTTCTTGCGATATATTGGAAAAACGACAGAATAAGTCGAGAACTCATTGCAAACGTTCGTATGGATAGCCCTCAAGCGATGTATTCAATAATAAGCTATAATAGTATCTAAACATATTTGAAAATTAAAAATATATATTTGGAGGTTCTTAGATCAAATAAATATTAATTAATGTCTTCAAATTCAATTTGATTTAATATATCACACATTTATTGTACTGTCAGTTATTAGTAGCAACTAGGCAAATGCTTTTTGTCAATTTATTCAAATAGAATTAGTAAGGCAGTCTCTAGAGATATCTAGAGGATATTTCGACACCAAGAAAATCTTCATAAAAGCATATCAAACTTATCAGGATAAATGTAGAAGGAATCAATGACCATTCCATTAATTTTTTGTCAAATATTAAGAGCTTTTAGATAAGAATCTTCTCTTTTTTAAAGATGACTTTAGGTTATCCATTGGGAAATAATCAAAATGGATCTAGGTCAAATATATATATTAACACAAAACAAGTTATTAATAAGGAAATCGAAAACATGGTTTATCTAAAAAGCATCCATTTTGTGCATAGTTTGTCAAGGAATCAAAATCTTGGTAATCTTTCTTTACCGGGTTTTGTCAGTCTTCCATATTGGGAGACATTTTTTTAGAAATGTATAGGGGGAAAATGGCTGCTGTGAGAGATAATAATTTATATAAATTACCCTTTCTCAGCGTTTATCCTCTCCTCCCCTCAATTTACGCAAATTTTAAGGGTGAACATGATAAATTCTCAATTACCAAGGAAGGCGAACTTGGCCTACACTAACCATTTGTTTAATATTTTGTTAAGAAAAAAGTAAAGAACAAAGTAGTGGACGAAAATTCTCCGACCGGTAAGCAGTTCCGCTCCGCTTTTACAGTAAAATGTGTCCTCTAAGGCAACATCTCTTTACGGAATATCGTTTCGTTCCACTCAATCGTCGGGGAATACCTCTCCGCTACCAATTTTACTTTACCGCTAATCCGCTATTAAAATTTGTATCTAGGTTATAAAATGTTCAAATTAAATAAGAAAACAGATTTATTTTACTCAACTTGAATTAAATTAATTGATTTAACTTTTAGTTGGATTAAAGCAATTAGTTTTCGCTTTAATTTGGTCTCTTCTGAACTCATGTTTTTAAATACTATTTGGCGTCCAAATCAAGTTTGATGGACACAACTGACAGAAAATCAAATCAAATAATTTTATCGCTTCATTCAGCTCTACATAAAATATTGTGTAGAAAACCGCTCCGTTTCGCCGAACTCGTCTGTAGTTACCCGCGGTTTGTGGAAACCACTGACTAAGACATTGTTAGTGTTTGTGTTTGTAAGTGTGTGAGAGAGAGGAGGAAGGAGGGAGAGAGAGACACTTGGATATTTTCTATTAAGAAATGAAGGTATCGATCAATTTAAGAATTCAGTATTTATTATTGATATAATTGAAAAGATGATAATTGGTTTAAATTAACCGAAATTTATTCAAAAAGGACTAAAACTAACAGTTAAATAGTTTGTCGAATATTTATGTTCGCTTAAGACTAATATATTTGAGTGAATTGTGGATTAAATTTTAATTGTCGGCTCTTTTATAATTCATGGCTGACGTAAAAACTTTACTCAATTTTCAGAGTTATATTCTATATGACGATAAACATGTGTTCAAACCATTTGAATATCGATTAAATATAAAATATGTTATAATTCAATGAATTATTAAACAATTTCTTCTTATGTTTACTTAAGATTTCCACTCAAATCAATACTCTTTTGATTGGAAGTGGTTAATGAACTCATCAAGATTATAACACAGGGTTACCTGGAGAGGGGAGGGAGATTAGTCCAAAATACCCTTGTCAACAAAATATTATGGAAACCTCTTGAAGTTTTAAAAGTGAACATCACTTTTATTGACATTATCTGTCGAAGTTTTGGCCAAAATCTTCTCATAAGGTAAAGAAGTTTGAATAACCCTGATATAATTACAAAGACTCAATGAAATTAATATTTTCTTCATTTATCTTGATCCTATTAAATCCAGGGTCGGCCAACTAGCTCGAAGTTCAGGGGCAGGGTAAAATGGCGGCCAAAAAAGACGCCATTTGGGTCCTAAATATACATAAAATAGCTTTTTTCTGTTAAATTGGCATTAATTTGGGTTAAATTCAGTTAAATCAACTAAATTAGCCAAAATGGCGGATTTTCGGGAAAATGGCCTTCGGCAGGCAGCCAAAATCGAGAGGCCCTTGTTCCCTGCTGTTTTGTATTACAATGTTTTTGCAAAACTTAGGGGGGAGGGGTTTCCATAATAATGGTGGTTAAAACTGTAGTATAACTTAATAACTTTTAATTTGCAAACTTTAGTAATATATGAATGACTAATCATCCGATTGTAAACCATTAATACGGTTTTGGAATACACTTGGAATACAAAAGGTAAATATTCTGTAAGTTACGTCATATGTACCATGTAAATTTTCACAGGAAATAACAACCTTTAAATTCTTAAATCATAATCTAGTCTTATTAATGACCTTGCTCCACAAGTTTAAGTTTCAATTATACAAATGAATGTAAAAATTGAATTATGGTTTTGATAGTTGTGACGATTCATAATTTTAAAAGATATTCAGCACTAAACTTGATAATTCCACAATTCAATTGACCACAAACTGTTGATATGACAGATGTTTCGATAACACTGTTATCCGTCTCAATGCCAAAATGAATGTGAAAATCACTTTCAATCAAGACTTATGGCCTGTCGGTGGCAATGAGTGAATATAATATCAGCAGTACTTTAGTTAACACTTCTGTAACTCTCTTTCAAACTATTATATTTTAAACAATAAATTCTAATTCAGACACAGATATCCCAAACAGAATTGTATAATTCATTAGCATATCATAAGTTATAAATCTTCAGATGATATGAGTAAAGAGAGAGGAGAGAGGGGTTCCAAATATTAAACCATTCTAGTAGAAACTGCTCGTAGACTTAATATTGTTATTTTTCAAAATTCAGAGGTACTTTTAGACTTAGTCTTATTACTAATAAATTATTACTTATAAAACAACTTGAGACTCCATGTAATTATCTTGATACTATTTTTAGAGTCGGTGGGCGGATCAATATAAATTAATTAAATATTTCAAAGAAAATCGCTGTAAAGACTATTATTGATAGAAAACATAACTAAATATTTATTCAAATATGAAACCAGAAATGATTATGACTCTAGAGGGAGATTACAAAGGAGAGGAGACCTAGATTGGGAGATGGCTAAGGTAAGTTTCTAATATCAAATTTCAGCGGTTCTACCACATTTCGCCAAATACCAATCTATAAAATGAAAATTTAAATGAATGTATTTGGCTATGCCTTCAACTGCTAAGAAACATGTAAAAGCAATTGAATCAGGGCTGGTCAAGGTAAAGGAGTGGTAAAACCCCATTTTAGACTCATAAAATTGGCATTTATCACTCTCCTAAAGCTTAAAAATTTTTGTATTATTTCGGTAAAATGGGATATAATTTTTTTCGGCGAAGTGGTACATATTTTTTTGGCAAAAAGGGATTTGGGTAAGTGAGATTCGAGGAAAAGGAGTGACACAAATTTCAGCGACTCTTTTTCAATTATTAGCCTCAAGTTAAACTACTCCGTCTTACCCACATTTTTTAGCTCTAGGAGTTAAATGAAAAAGTTTCGAATCTCGAAGGTATCAAATGCTAATCCTTCCCGACATACCTAACATTCTTATACAAAAGTAATGTGTAATAAATTGCCCAGAATGATAATTAAGCAAATCAGCCTAATTTATATTAATTTCACATCTTTTCTAAATAGTGAATTAATGGCTTATTTTCTATTCTTTAGCAATTGATCAAGAACATAATTGAATAAATTAGTTGATTTAATAAAAACTTGTCTTTTAAAATTAGTATTATTCAGGTTAAATACCGAATTTAAATTTGGTAAATTTAATATTACAGTTAGTCGTTTGCTGAAAATTAAAAAATAATGCCAGGGCACTACTTAAAATATTCAGGGGTGTTGACATAGGGGAGGATATTGACGGAATACCCACTGAGGTTTTTAAAACCATTACATCAATGGACAAGAACTGGTCTGTTGTAGTTTTCAAACCCAAGGGCAGATATTTTTTCAACCCCCTCCCTGAAAATCAAGTTGGATGGACACTCCTGGTATTAGTGAGCAACCTAAATTTTAGCATGATAATGAATAGTTTCCAAGTATAATGTACAGGAAAAAAATCAAATTTTTGGCATTGAGTCACTAATCCCTTTATCATACCTTTTATCATACTTTCATCGAATACTAATTTAAAATCTTATTAGAGATTAAATTAATTATAGAGAAATCTTGATAAAAGAATTAGTGAGTCAATACAAATCATCGATTAATTTTATTGACTGTACCAGCATCTTTTCAATGAGAACTAATTTCATTTCTAAGTCCCCAATATTCGGGATTATTAAACACATTAATGACAACACTGAAAATAAGTATTAACCTGGTTGCCTTTTTACTTTAGTTTTACTCTCATTTGTCCCTTAAATTTGACGCAATATTTGATTGTGCATTTCCAGTTGTCTTTCAAGAATCCAATAGTATCTTTGGCGTTTTTACTTACCTTGATTTTTGAGTAAAAGTTGCCCAACTCAGGTGGTTATTCCACACAAATGCCAGGTTTACACTAAGTTGATTTAAAACAAACTCTATCATCACTTTAGCCAAAGAATGGTATTCCGACCACAATATTATTCTTATATTCCCTATACAGAAGTTGATACTTCAGATTCGCATCATTTCTTATATTTTCAATGTTTTGTTATTATTATTATTATTATTATTATTATGAAAACCAAAATAAAAAATGTTAAGAAATTTCGATAACTTTCAGTTAACTGGACGTGACTTTAATATTAAGCAATTATTTTGGAAACTACTCATTGAAAACTCCAAATACAGGAACAGTTAAAATGTGTTTCAGTTGTTGACATTATTTTCTACAATTTTATAGGGGGTCTAACAGTTAAAAATATCTAAAATTACATTTTTATAATATAATAATTGTTTACAATTTGAAAATTTTAGTTGTTTGATGCAGGTGAAAATTAGGCTTGAGTAACTAAATGAATTATACCCAAGGTCTACTTCAAGGAGGGTTTTAGCATGGAGAATATAAATAATATTCTAAGATGAGTTTTTTTGAAGGACTCACTGAAGGGCTCAGTGAAAATGTCCAAAATATTCACATAAAGTGTTCAAATTTCCTGACAAATAAATAACTTTAGTTAAAAATGATGTGTCACTTGTTTTGGTTAATTATTTTATCGCCAGGCCTTAAACCCCAGGGACACAAACATTAGGGACTAAACAATATATAATCCATAGTTTGGAGACCACTTAATAGAATAAACTTGGTTTTAATAGTTAACTTTGGTCAACTTAAGACAATATGTAAATTGTTTGCAAAATAACAATTTGCAATATGTCCATCATGGTTATTTATTAAATATTGTGACATTGATGACCGCCCACACGGGTGCCCACATCAACGCTGTTCTTCGTTTCGATATTTGGAGAAAAATTGATGAAATCATCTGAAATTCATTTTCATAGCTTTCATTCACGTCTAATGAAATTAAAAACAGATGTTTTTGATTATATTCTGTTGAGTCTGAGTTGAGTGCAAAACAAAACATCAATTTCTATGAACAATGAATTATAAGTTTCACTTTTGAAACGATGCAAAAGGAAAGGAAAGAATTCTCTTCATATGACATAACACTGACGTAAATGTGTTCAGAATGTGTTCGCAAACCATTCAGACTTACATTAAATAACAGATAAATGCTTTCCATATATTGTAACAAAATTTGTATTACATTTCTTAAATGTAAAATATTTGAGATTTAATCATTTAAATGCTTTTCTAATTTTGTCAAATAAAATGACAAAATAAAAAATTAATTAATTTATTGAATTTTGAGACTAAACCTTAGTTTTCATCCCTATAATGACTCTTCACTGTAAAGCAATTATTATTATTCTGTTAAATAAGATAAACAATAAATCAGATCATAAATTATAAGTTATTATAATTAATTTAAATCGATTTTAATTTATTTTCAGCTCAAAATGTTAATTGTTTTTGAAAACAACCTTAAAGTTAACAGAAATAATAAATTAAATTATTGTATAAATTATTCTTTTATGAGTTTCAGTTCATTTCACAAAATGTTTGCTCTGATTCGTGGATTAGTTTGGACTTAAAAATAATACAATGTTTTCGTGTCTCACAATTAGTTTAAATCATTTATTATTAAAAGAATTTGATTTTTTATATTTCATTTTTCAATAGAATTTGAGTAATGATTAAAAAGAAAACAATTAAACAAAAGTTAGCAAACAATCAATGAAATGAAATTAAATTTCACTTTAATTTAAGCCCTAACCCATAGATTTCCCCATCTGTGGGATAGTCATTGAAAATAGAAACCTGTATTTACTGTTCAAAGAGCCTAAATTCTTAACTCATTCTTTAAAATTATTAGTAATAATTTATTACTAATTTATTAGGCATCATATCAATTCTCATTAGGTGAGCTTCATGCTCCTTAATTAGAATGGTATTTTTAACTTGGAATGTTTATAATAATCAACTTATAGTCAGGGTGGCTTAAGGTTATTTAAATTGGTTATTATAACATTGATTAGACATACCTACCAGAAATACAAAATGGTAATTATAATGTAAAAATGCATTAAGCTTGGTCTTTATAATAGCACTGATATACCGGGTGGAACATAAAGTAGCCGGACTCTATTGCAGGGTTTAGCCCGACTGAGGGCAACCCTTAAAAAAGCAAAATTGGTATGGTTACGAAAGTTAACATTAAAACCTGATAGTATTGTTCAAGACAAATTCTTTGCAAGGGTTGCCCTCGGCTGGCCTAAACCCTACAATAGAGATCTGTGACTTTATGTGCCACCTTGTACAATTAATATATTTCATTTGTAAACTCCTAAAAGCAAAAAAAAGTTTTAAAGCTTTAATTTAAAACTTTAGTAGATTTTACATAAAATATGAAATATTAGTCTTCGAATTCAAGTTAAGAATTAGTTAAATATTATGTTAAGAATTTTAAATATATTTTTTGTTGTTTTCTGACCATTCATTGAAAGAATGTTTTCTTTGATACTTAAATTTTTAAATTCTGAAAGAATTTGTAAGATTAATATTTAATTTTCGTGAAGATTTTGAGTTGATTTTAAACACTTTGAATCTTTCCAATTAAGCATTTTAAAGAAATATTTTAACTTTTGGATGGCATTGCTAAAAGTATCGATAAGCTTAATTATGCCTTTAATTCCATAATGTTGTTCGCTCATGCTAGCTCATGATTATAGTATCATCTTAAATTAATATCTCATTTTTCCGATTTTCAAAGTTTTGCTCTAGATTAAATAGTGATTGACAACAATTATACATATTGCTTATAAGTAAATTGCTTATAAGTAAATTGCTTATAAGTAAATTGCTTATAAGTAATTCTTTTATATAAGTAACTCATTTTAAAACACCTTCAAAGAGATTTTAATGTTAAAGTAGCCGGTTATTAGTAAATCTCTGCTATAAGTAAATGCAATTAAGTTATAACTTATAAGCAATATAGACTGTACCACTATTTAGTCATAGAGG
>JAQIWF010001238.1:0-12799 GCA_034694965.1 Ceratozetes gracilis | reverse complement strand
TGTCATTCTTGTCATTCTTGTCATTCTTGTCATTCTTGTCATTCTTGTCATTCTTGTCATTCTTGTCATTCTTGTCCAGCGATATAAGCCTAACGCGAATTGAAGGAAAGGGTGTTATTTGTTGTTATATTGAAAACAATAACTCTTTTATATAAATTTATTTTAATTGACTTTTAAATTAAATAACAAATTGTAAAACAATTGTTTTAATTCAAATATAACTGTCTTTTAATTAAATGTTTAGAAAATTATTTTATCTGTTCTTTGATTTAATAAATAACGCAATGAATGCAAGAATTCTTAAGACAATTATAATCACAAATAAGAGAAATAAGTTTCGACTTAAGTTTTTTTCGTTAAAATCAAACTTTATTTATCACATCTTCGCCGGAATCCCAGCAGTGCTTTGAAACCTGAGTAGAATAGGACGACATATTAGGACAGGAGATATGTTCGATACCTTTCCACTGGTTTATAGCAAGAGATTCAAATCCATAATAAAACCAAGAACAATATTTAACCCATATTAAAAATCGAGGAATTGATCTGAAATTTATAAACAAATGTCAAAATAATCTAAATTTCTTTTTGATGTAATTTTACGCGTTATTCATAAAGAAACCGCCAAACAGAAGGAGAGGCATAATCAGTGGTGGACCCAATGACTCGGCCATAGTTGCAGAACTGCACAAACATGACATCAGATATCCTTCAGAAAAGAAATTTTTAATCTTTATAAGATCCTATCACTAATTGTATTCACCGAAGGAAACGGCGCATTGAGTTATGAGGATTGCGATCACTATAGTTATCACAAATCTATCGAATAAAGGATTGAATCCAACCATAAAATAATAGGTCGACACAAATATTATGGGAATTGCGGTGAAAATTGGTAACTATTGACCAGAATTTCAAAAACTTAGATAAGTAACTTTGAATTAATTATACGTCAGACCTCTGCCAGCATTTTTGATATGAAGTATACGTCCACTCTATACATCCCATTGTGGTGTTCCCGAAGATACAGTGGAATCTCAGCGCAAAATGTCTTGAGATAACAAGATTTATAGATTGATTTCAAAGATAAGAGTAATTACATTAACGACAGCCAAAGAGTTTGAAAAACTCATACTTGTTATGAGTAGGAAAAGAGCGCCGTTTATGTTCATAACTCCTCTTTGATCCAACTCTTGCTGCCAATACACTAACCCCAGAATTAGTGCAATCACCTCAAGATATTAAAGAAATTATTTAAGCAATTAATTGATAATTTGCTCCCATATTACAAATGATTGAATCACTCGAATGACAGTAATCTTTGGTTCGCGAATCGATGTGAGGAATGACCGCCAAAAGACAGTTGAGAATTGAAGGAAAAAGTTTACTTTATATCTGGAAGTGATTTCAAATATTTCGCTGATATTAGACTTCTTTTTGACCCCTGCAAAAGAGTCTATCTTCATTTCCTCTTTATGAAGATTATTCATTTGTTGACCATAAGTAGAGTTGAGATAATTGTCACAAATTTTCTTTTGGAATAAATTTTTAAATGAATGGAATCACAAACAATGATAATTACATTGATTTTGTCCCTACACTCCACTTCCTTTCCAGATATAAATGCTATAAAAGTATTTAAGGATTGAATTCTTAATCAAATTTTTGAAGAAATGAATACCCAATTGTGAGATATAAAAGTCACACGGATTGTAATTTTGAGGACAGTTCTATAGAGTAAAACAAACTTAAATTAGGAAATAAATTGACTCATCAAGAGATCCTTACATATCCGAGTGAACTGAAGAAATTAAAGGCATTTTCTGTTCAAAGATAAGTTTATTAAATGTTAGATTGAGTTTAAAATTATTGAATTTATAGCACTTATTGTTCCCATATATGCAACCCTTCCGTCGGCCATCAGTAGTAACTGTTCAAAGAGTTCAAACACTTGAGACGACGGCTGATGTATTGTACAGATGATTGTTCGGCCCTCAGATGACATATTTTTCAATGTATTGACGATGTTTTCAGCCATATATGAATCCAAACCACTCGTCGGCTCATCACTGGATTACAATTTAGCCGAACATTTATTTACAAAAAATTATATTTAAGTTTAAGGACTGACCAAAACATTATCGAAGGGTTTGTCAACAGTTCCGAAGCAAATGCCAATCGTTTGGACTCACCTCCAGATATACCTTTGAATGTAGTACTGCTCCCAATGTGAGTGTCTGAACACTTCGCTAAACCGAACTATATTTCAAATTGAAATTAAAATTAGAGTTTAAGCCAGAAATGCATTAAAAAGTTGACTTCATTCAGCAATTGATTGATGCGAACATTTCTCTCCTCTTTACTGAACTTTTTATCCATTTTTAGATATGACTAAATCAAAGAAATAAAATATAATTTGTTTGTATGAATGTCTTCATACGTGGAACACAAGATGTTCCCGAACTGTGAGAATTGGTAGGAATAGGTCTGTTTGCTGTACATATGCCGAAAGAGAAGTTATTTTATCAGCAGTGGCCACCCGTCCATTCAGTTTGACCACTCCTTTTACTGTCACTTCCGATAGGTTTCTTGTTGTCAAGACATTTAAAAGTGTTGTCTTTCCGGCACCACTAAAGTCAGAAATATTGAAATTTCATTTCATAAGTCAAATCCCCAAACCTGGAGCCCATTATTGCCAACAACTGTCCTGCTTTTGCAGCACCAGACACTTTGGGAATGACAATAGAAATGTGTTATTTATTTGAAATGCTGTTTAATTTAATTTATGAATACCTTTCCTTATAATCTCTTTCGGCGGATCACTTTTACTGCAATCGGAAAACATTTTCGACTCTCGACTAAACACTTGAATGTTATGCCATGAGATCGAAACCGGTTGTGTTGTGAGAGAAACAGTCTTTTCAGCACTACTGCTCTTCATTTAAATTGTCAGTTAATCTAAAGATAATTGTCTTAAAACAGATCCAATTAAGGAAAAGAACTTATTTTATAAAGAAATGAAAGAAAATCTATAAATGAAACAAAAAGAACATCAAATGAATGTTAAGAATATTCCTCGCGCTATGTCTCACACTCTTGGACTCTCTTATTTCATACAGTAATCAATGATAAGTTATCAATCACTTCTTTAATATGAATATGAATTTTAGAAATATGTGTGACTAGCACATACTTTAATTTGTGATCTACCGTATTACCCGCAAGTAAGGTCATGCACTTATAGCATGAGGAAGACCAAACTGCCCGTATACCCCGAGGTATTAGTTTATAATGGTATGACAGAAGAGACCAAAGATGTGCTTTTAAGAAAATGGTCCACCTTACTTATACGGGCATGCCCTTACTTGCGGGGTAATACGGTACTTAACTCTCTCGTCTATAAATTAATTGTAAACCTAATCCTTTTAAGTAGTCCTTAACTTTTGTTAGTCTGTCTCTCTATATATTATGTTATGTCAATTGTCATCATAGTCTTTAATAAATAAGTGTAAATTATAATAATGACCAATATTAAATAAATGTCTTATTTATCTAAATCTTCTTCAAAGCTGACACTTGCAAGCTAAAAATTACTTTTTTGAATGCATTTTTTTTAAAATTAAATTTATTTTCTCAACAAAGCATTCATAAAATCCTAATGATTAGGACCTAATCTAAAACAGAAACTTTGAAATTCTGGTGAATATTATTATCGATTCTTTGATCTCAGATATAATGCAATGAAAGCAAAAATTCTAAAAACAATTAATATTAAAAATAACATAAATATATTTCGAGTAAAGTTATCCTCTTCGAAGTCAAACTGTTTCATAATATCTTTGCCATTATTCCAGCAATGAATGAGAGGTTGAGTCATATTTGAAGATTCAGTTAAATTTGTGAACACCTGCGGACACGAGATATAGTCGATGCCTTTCCATTGATTTATCATGAGTAATTCAAATCCATAATAGAACCATGATATATATTTTATCCAAATTAAGAATCCGGGAATTGATCTGAAATTTTTGAAATAATTTAAAACTAATTTCCAGATTCTTCTATAACTGATTACTCGTTATTAATAAGGAAACCGCCAAACATTATGAGCGGCATAAGGAGTAGTGGACATAGAGATACGGCCATAGTTGCAGAGCTGCTCACACAAGACATTAGATATCCTATGGAACGAAATTTATTGCATTTCTTTAATTAATTGTCTTTAAATCACCGAAAGAGAGTCCGCACTGAATGATCAGAAATGCAATGACGAGAGCCATAAGAAATCGCGTAAATTCAGGATTAAAGCCAACCATAAAATAATAAATGGAAACATATATGACGGCGATTGCCGTGAAAACAGGTAACTAGAAATTGGTTGTCATATTTTTGTCAAACATTTCATTCAAAATAATTTATTTCCCTGAAATCAATACCTCGGCCATCATTTTTGAAATAAAGTAGACGTCCATTCTATACAACCCGTTTTGGTGTTCCCGAAGAAACAGAGGAATTTCAGCACAAAATGTCTGCTCCATAACAGATCAAATTGAGTATTAAATACACACCAAATAATACTAACATTAATAACAGCCAAAGTATTTTGAAAAGTCATGTTTGCCACTAATATAAATAGAGCCCCGCATAAGTTCATAACTCCTCTTTGATCTAGGTCTTGCTGCCAATACACAATTCCTAATATCAGTGAAATTACCTAAATATAGAGCTGTATCATTTGTTATTAATCTAGGTAATTTAATTACAAGTGTTTGAATAAGTCTGATGCTACTGATCTGTGGTTCGCGAATCTGTGTTAGGAATGACCGCCAAAATACAGTCGAGAGTTGACGCCAATAATCAGTTTTATATTTTAGTGTAAATGACTGGAACTGACTCTTCTCTAGTTTTGATGAGCCGACTGTCTCTGTGGTTTCAAACCCATTGATATATTGGCCAACAACTGATTCTTGGTATTTGTCACAAATATCCTTCGAAGGAATTTAAATTTGTTTTTAAATTTATGTTTTGATATATTTAAGAAAATAATACATTGATTTTTTCTTTGCCTTCCCCTACTTGTCCGGGAATTATGGCTAAAATAAAATGTCAAATAATTATCACATAACCTGATTTGAGTGCTTACATAATTGTTCAATGTAAAAATCTGATGGATTGTAATTTGTGGGACAATTCTGTTAATAAAATAGAAGTTAGGATAATATTTCACTTTAATTTTCATTACAAATCCAAGTGAGGAGAAGAAAGTGATGGCGTCCTCTGAAATAGGTTTTATATCTTTATCTAAGATAAGTTATTTATTTTTTATAACCTGTTCGTCCCAAATATGCAGTCCTTCCGTCGGCCATCAATAATAACTGCTCGAAAAGTGCAAACACTTGAGATGACGGCTGATGTATTGTGCAGATTATTGTCCGGCCCTCAGATGACAAATGTTTTAAAGTGTTGACAACATTTTCAGCCATATATGAGTCCAATCCACTCGTCGGCTCATCACTAGATTATAAATTAAGGCCCAAAGAAAACAAAATTGAAAAGAAAAACTGACCAAAACATTATCAAAGGATTGAGTAATAGTTCCGAAGCAAATGCCAATCGCTTAGCCTCACCTCCAGATATACTACCTATCCGAGTGTTCGCACACTTAACTAAACTGAACTAAACTGTTATCAATACTTAAGTTGCAATTATATAGTAATAAGAAATCATTGGAAAACTATTTACTTCATTAAGAAGTTGTTCGATACGGACAGTCCTCTCCTCATAACTACATTTTTGGTTCATTTTTAACAGCGACTAAATCATAAAAATTAAATTTTAAAACTGAATATAATTTATAGCTTTAATTACTTGAAAAACGAGATGTTCTCTAACTGTTAATATTGGAAGAAATATATCTAATTGCTGGACATATGCAGATAATGAGGTAATTGTGTTGGTATCGGCCACCCATCCATTTATCCTAACCTCTCCTTCAACTCTAACCTTTGATAGATTTTTTGAAGTCAATACATTCAATAGAGTTGTCTTTCCGGCGCCGCTAAAGACACAAATAATTGCATTTCATAATTAAGTCCACAAACCCTCAAACCTGGAGCCCATAATTGCCAACAACTGTCCGGCCTTTGCTTCTCCAGAAACTGAAGACAAAATGCATTATAAGTGTGACTTAATTTGATGATTGAATACCCTTTCGAAGGATTTCTTTGGACGGAACAGCATTTTTACTGCTTTCGTAAAACTTTTTAGATTTTCTATTAAAAACCTGAATGTCATGCCATGAAATGGTGACAGGTTGCTTCTGTGCCAATAAATTACAAGCTTGTTCCTCTTGATCTGTCATTTTAACAATATTTGTATTCATTTATTTCCATATGTTTTTTGATTACAATAAGTTTAATTAAAATCCTATTCAAGGACTTAATGAAATAAACTTGATAAATTATGCACAGATGCATTGCTCAAATAGCCAATTTCTTATTTTCTCAGGAACTGATGAGTTAATAGATAATGTTTTTCAGCTAGGTGTATTTGATATGTCTATTTTCAGCTTTTAGAATAAAATTTATAAAGCTAATTAAATTTTATTCTAAAAGATGAAAATAAAGCTATTTTTTTATCGGCGTATAGCCAATCATAAGGCAGGAAAACCGACTGCTAAAAGAAGATTAAATTTAAACCTGAGTAAAATTTCTTACAAACAAATCTTTAAATATTTTAAATTCTTTAAACTTAAATATTGTTCATGATTAAATATTAATTTCGTTTTAATGACTCAAAGCAATGAATACTACAGAGTACAAAGTTTTAAAAATTCTAGCAAACTTTAATTGATTTAAATTCTCATTAAACCCTGGTCAAGTTGTAGCAAGAATTGAGTACTAATGGTGGATATCAATGACAAATTGATAACTGTTTTAAATGATATTCACAATTCAAGGATATTTTGAGTGAATATCAGTGACGTATCTGAGCTCAGCCTTGACAACACAACTCTCTAACTTTGGTTAACTTGTTTTGATAGGGATTTGGAAAACACTCTCCGTATAAATGAATTGACCCGTTTTGTGAGATAACACTCTTTTAAAAAATCATTTGAATACAGAAATACTAACAAAATGTTTTCGAATGCATTAAAAGTAAGACAAAAGTGCTTTAAAAATGTCAAAAGTTTTTGTGAACTTAGATTCAGACATTTCAGTGAATATTCGCGAAACACTTTAATTGATCCGTCAATCGGTTTGAATGAAGAGCAAAGACAACTGCAAGAGACAGCCTATCAGTTTGCAATCAATGAATTTCGGCCACATATGAGTGAATGGGACCAAAAGGAATACCTTCCCGTCGAGAAATTACGGAAAAGCGCTGAACTTGGCTTTGGAGGCCTTTATACACCTTTAGAAGTTGGAGGCACTGGTCTGTCCAGATTAGACACTTCCATCGTTATTGAAGCATTATCTCAGGGATGTGTGTCAACAACAGCCCTATTATCCATTCACAATATGGTGGTTGGAATGATAGCTAAATTCGCAAATGAAAAACAAATACAAAGATTGGTCCCCGATTTGGTTTCAATGAAAAAAATTGGAGCCTATTGTCTAACAGAACCTAATTCTGGTTCAGATGCGGCTTCACTTCAGACCAGAGCTGTTAAACAAAAAGACTATTATATATGTCTGTAAAATATTGTTCTTTAAGTAAGAAATTTAAGACTTTTTTCTTTTAGTAAACGGAAGTAAAAGTTTTATTAGTGGTGGCGGTGAGAGTGATATCTTCCTAATTATGTGTAGAACTAACGGAGCTGGATCCAAGGGCATTTCTTGCATGATTGTTGAAAAGGGCACCGAAGGACTAAGTTTTGGTCCTAAGGAGAAGAAATTGGGGTGGAATAGTCAACCCACCCGTCAAGTCATTCTTGAAGACTGCAAAGTACCGGCAGATAATCTGTTGGGCAATGAGGGCCTTGGTTTCAACATTGCTATGGCAGGAATCAATGGGGGCCGACTTAATATAGCCTCCTGTTCACTTGGGGCAGCTCAGTGGGCACTCGAGGATACCATTCGTTATACGTGTGATCGCAAACAATTTGGTCAATCCATCGCTGACTTTCAAAATACTCGCTTCGAATTGGCGTCAATGGCCTCAGAACTGCTCTCTTGTAGACTAACTGTCCGAATGGCAGCCAAAGCTCTCGACGACAAACTTAACAATAGTGTCACTGAATTAGACATTCCGGTCAGTTCTCTCTGTGCTTCAGCCAAATGGTTGGCAACAGACAAGTGCTATCATATTGTCGACCGATGTCTTCAACTTTTTGGAGGTTTACTTATTTTTAAACAATTGATTGAAATTCTAAATCGATATTATTTTTAAAGGATACGGATATTTAAAAGATTATCCAATCGAACAACTCTTGAGAGACAGTAGAGTCCATCGGATACTCGAGGGGACCAATGAGATAATGAAAGTGATTATTGCAAAAGACATGATTGACAGACATCTCACATCAAACTCCTTGCAATCAAAACATAAATAGCTATAAAATAAGTCTCAAATCAATAAAATAGGGTTTTAATCAATTAAATTGAATTCTATTAAATAGATATTTGTTTTTTAAGTAATTGAATTGTAATACAATTTTATATTTTGTAATAAATCGTAATTAAGTAGAATTTAATAACTATTTGTTATTCTTAAAAAACAGACAATTGTTTGACGAAATGTGTTCAGAGTTTATCATTATTGACGAAAACGCCTCTAAAAATGAAATTTTTAATCGGATTTCTTTGAGTGATGTCTTCCTTCTGTTTGCGTTTGTCTTTTGTCGGTTTCTTCCCGATAACCATCATTGCATCCACACAATGACTGTCCTTTGGGACATTCAAACACTGATAGGCCTTCTCATAGTCGAAACCTCCGATTCCATGCATAAGAAAGCCACGAGCGGTTCCCTCCAATGCCATTGACATCCAGGCAGCGCCGGCATCATAACTGTGTGATGGGATCAGAGTCTTCTCTCCCTTAAACATGAAATACTTATTCGAAATGACCACAACGAGAGCGCTGGCATTCTGTGCCCACTTCTGGTTGAGAGGCCACATCAGATCCAAAAACTTTTTCCACTCTTTATCATTGCGTTTGACATAAACGAAACGCCAGGGCTGGAGGTTATAGTGAGAGGGGGCCCAACGCGCCGCCTCAAACAAACTCATTAAATCTGAGTCTGAGATCTCTTCGCCAGTCATCTCTCGGGGCGACGTTCGGCTCAATAACATCGGATGAATTGGATGTTCAGATTTGCGCGCCTGAAGTGTCTCCGACTCGAAGACATATTTATTGCTTTCACTCATTATATCATTAGATTTTGATCTCAAATAAAATGAATTCAAAATATTTAATGGTTTTATTGTTTTGAACAAAACACTGGCTCTCAATATCGAATTCATATTAAAAGAGCAATTAGAAATGACCTCGAGCTCACAATAATTGTTACTCGAGTCAAACCAAAATAAACTTATAATTTATGAATATTTTTAACACTCTTTTCAATCTCTTATTGAATAAAAGGTGAGATCGGATTAAAATTGATGTAAACTTAGTCTATAAATATAACGGATTCGTTTGGGCTATTTTTGTCCGATTCTTATCAAGAATATTCACAGAATAAAAGTGAACGTAATTTATATGCAAGAGTCAAATAACAGCTGATTTTGAAGTGTTTTTCCCAAATTGATATCAAACTGGGATTCAAATAACTGTAGTCATAGTTAACCAGAAAATGACAAATAAAAGTCTTCATAACTTTTTATTAGATAATCAAAATAATCTTCATTTGAGATAAACGCCTAAAAGCCTTATATTTTGCCCATAAGTAGAGAAAAGGTCTTTTTTATTGGACTCTCAATGAGTTCTTTTGTGATTTTTATTGAGGAAAATAATAATTTTATTTTTTAAGTCAATTTTTGTACTCTTTTTACTTTTAAAATAAGTTAAGTTCAAAGATGAAGGTAATTATAAAGCCATTGGCTTTTATCCTATTTACCTTGGTTGTATTGGTGGTGGTGGCCATCATTAGAACAATAATCTACTTCCCGACACCCAAAGACATTGAGTCTTGTTCTCAATTACACGAACCAATTAGTGGTCAACCGATTGTCGATCGGTTTAGATCTGCTCTTAAGTTTAAGACCATCACAAGAGGGCCACAAAACTATGACACCATTGAACTGAAGAGATTCACCGATTGGATCGTCAAAAGTATGGCTTTAATTGATTAAACCTTTTACTGAATTTGATTTGACGACAGGTTATCCAAAACTACATTCGTCTCCATTTGTTTCGTACCAATTAGTCAATAATTATAGTCTTTTATATACAATCCGTGGAAGTGATAAATCTCTTGAGCCTTATTTACTCTGTGGTCATCTCGATGTGGTTCCCGTCGAACTCGACAAATGGGATGTCGACCCCTTTGCTGGTATAGTGAAGGATGGCTTCATTTATGGCAGAGGAACTATTGATGTGAAGAATGTTGTTATGGTTGTGCCATAAACTCATTTCAGACAAAACATGTTATAACTTTGAGCCCATTTCTGGTGATCTTAGGCTACTCTCGAGGCACTCGAATACCTTTTTAAGAATGGGTTTAAACCGAAGCGCAGTTTTTATGTGGGTTTTGGTCACGACGAGGAGGGACTGGGAGTGGACGGCGCACAAGAGTTGGCTAAAGAGTTGGGCGCAAAAGGAGTTAAGAATTTGGAGTATTTGTTAGACGAGGGAACAGTTATTATGAACCAAAGTATGCCCGGAGTTAACAAAATACTGGCTATTGTTGGCGTCACTGAAAAGGGTTACCTCACTGTCAAATTGTCAGCCAAAGGAGAGGTCGGACACTCATCGATGGCACCTCCAGAGACTGCTATCACTATTTTAGGGAAAGCCATTGGAAAGTATGTTTTAAGTAATAATTAGCCAAACATTTAATGTTTTAATTGATTTTAAGGTTTGAATCGACAGTTCATAACAATATGTTTGGTTTGGGGCCGGAAAAGGACTTATTTGAATCCTGTGCTTCATATGTAAGACTTGAAAGATATTTATGGTTTAATTGATTGTTCTTGATCACATTTAGGCTCAATGGCCGTATAAACTCATTTACAGCAACCTTTGGTTATTTGGATCCCTTTTCTCAAGAATATTGAGCGCCACTCCTTTTACTAATGGATTGGTCCGCACTACTTCTGCGGCCACTATTATTGGCGGCGGATTTAAGGTAAGTCCTCGTATTCTTATTTGCTTTTAAACGAAAGGTTGTGCCCAAACAGGAGAACGTATTGCCGAGTTCTGCCTCTGCGTATGTCAACCATCGATTGCATCCGAAGCACACAATCGAAGAAGTGGTGGAATTTGACCGCAAACTTATAAATGACGACCGAATTGAACTGACAGTCGAAGGACTACCGATATCTCCTCATCCGATCTCTCCCTACGATAGCAACTCATTTGGATATCAGATTATAAAACGAAGTATTCTTCAGGTCTTTAATGATTCTGTTGTTGTGCCCGGGATTATGATCGCAAACACTGACACCCGGTTTGAGTCAATTGTCTTATTTGACAGAATTTCTTATAAATTGTATTAATCTTTCAGATGGTATAAACATTTGACAAAATCTATATATCGATTCTCTCCCTCTGTTTTATACCCGGAAGACACCAAAAGGTTTGAACTTTTTCTCAGTTTTTAAATCTTAATTGATTTGAATGTTTGTCAATAGATTTCACGGACATAACGAACGGATATCTGTTGTGAACTACTTGAAGACAGTTAACTATTATCACCACATTATTGTCAATTCAGATCTCAAGGATATTCCCGACCGACCGGTAGTTAAGGATGAGCTCTAAGGACTAAAGTCTGAGTACAAACCAAATGACATTATGCTTAAAATAATTGCTCAAACATTTTGATTAATCTTTTTGTTAATTTTGTTAGAATTCAATTTGTATTCAATCAATGATTTAAAAGATTTATTTCTTAATTGATTTAAGCTTTTAAATAAAATTATAAACAATGTCTTCAAACATGGTATATAAAGCTGGATAACTCATTTGAGTATATTTTGCATTCTTCCTTGATAAACTTGAATAATTCATTGATTTATACTAATCCTCAGCGCATTTAGGCATAAAATACTGCTAAAAGAAATTGGCAAGATATAAGAAACTCTGATGTACAATAAAATGCTTCTTTTTTATGGAAAATTATAAATAGCAATAATTGTAGATCTCTCTCATAGTTCATGGGGGACATAATGATTCATTATCAATGAAATATGTGCTGTGTCATTGATTCAAAGATAAAGATATTCTTGGAAAATTCTAATATAGGGTAAGTATTGGGTCATATTTTTCACAAAATCGATTGAATTCTCGAAAAGTTAATGAAATATTTGTCATAATTTTTGGAAATAAAGAGTATTGATGTAATTCTTCCTCATAGTTACTATGGTTAAACATTAATCATGTTCAAAATTTATTTACATTAAAATTTTCAAAATGTAGAAAAAATATAGAAAATCTGTGTAAGAAATTCTTAGTAAGTTAATAAGAATTGTCATGTTTATTAAGATACTAGCATATTCCAATAAATTACACCTTAAGTTTTATACCCACAAATGTTTTTGACTGTGACTGATGAAATCTATTGTTCGGAGTCTTTCATCGATGCCTGTGAAAAATAGTTTTATGCAAACTTGAAACCAGTAAATTATTCCCCTTT